>SNVD02004548.1:0-201814 GCA_013180625.2 Boswellia sacra | reverse complement strand
AAGAATAAAGTCATTTGGATATCTGTAGCTCAAGATATGGCCAAAACACCATTCGGTGCTCATGGGACTTGATTTTTCCTCCATGTGTCAGTCCACCGACTTGAATGATAATTCTGTCAGTCTTCTGTTTGAAATTTGAATTTCTTCAAAACATAAAAGATCTTCATATTTGAATAAGCTTTCCAAAAACATTAAGATTCAAAGAATTTGGATATCTCTATCTTAAGATATGGCCAAAACACCATTCGATGCTCATGTGAGTTGATTTTTCTTCTCTGTGTCAGTCCACCGAATTGCATGTCAATTATGTCAGCCTTCCATTTGAAATTTTAATTTCTTCAAAAAATATGAAATGTGACCCATTAAGTCATCTTTCTAATGCCATAAGAATCAAGTCATTTTGATTTTTCTAGCTCAAGATATGTCCAAAGGAGTATTCAGTGCTCATGTCAGATGCTTCCATTTGTCTTTCAACTTGCATGATGATTTGGACAACCTTACACTTGAAATTCGAATTTTTTTGAAACATATGAAATGTTATAAATTGGTAAGCTTGTCCAAAAGGGCTTTAGACCACATCACATCAAATTTGGACTCTGCTAGAGAAACATAGACCAATTGATTGAACATTGCTCATGTGTCACATTCCTTGAATCAAAGCCTTATTCCTTAAATTGGTGGCCTTAACATTTTGTATGCTTCCCTAGCTTCAACACTTCATTTTAATAAGCCTTTTCTTGATTTACAATTATTTCAATGATCTTACTCTTGCACATAAATAAACATGTTAGTAAATCTCAATTAATCAATGTGTATTGTTATCATCAAAATTATAATGTAGCCTTAGGGCTAACAATCTCCCCCTTTTTGATGATGACAAACCATTGATTGCTTTCAAATAATATCTAAAATAAAGAATGAAAATAAAATCAAGTATAAACAAAAAATTGGCACTTGTTATGAATATAAGCAATCCAACCATTTCTCCCCCTTTTGTTATCATCAAAAAGATAGAATCAAATTAATTACTCCCCCTAAATATATTCTCCCCCTTAACATATGCTACCATTCAAAAATTATCATATAAAAGCAAAATTAAGCATATCCAATATGTCTAATTCTTTTCTAATTATGCAAAATCTATCTTGACTAAGGGGTTTATTTGAAAAAAAATTTTTGTTTAAAAAAGTTCTCACTTGTTTTTCAAATTGACAAGCATCACAAATCTTATCCTTTTCAAATTTTATTTTTGGAAGACCATCAACTAAATCATTTTTAGAAATTTTGAAATTGTGTCCATGCTAGCATCACCTAATCTTCTATGCCATAACCAAGCATCATGATCAACAATGAAACAATTTTCTACATGATCATTAACATCAATATCAATTGTATAAATATTACCACATCTATTACCAACAAATAATGTCTTATTGTTACTAACATCCTTAATCACACATCTATTAGGCTCAAAAGCAACAAAATATCCCTTATCACATAATTGACTAATGCTCATCAAATCATGTTTTAAACCATGAACAAGCAAAACATCTTTAATAATAGGTGAAGAAAGGTTACCAATATCACCATGTCCGATTACCCTTCCTTTGGCATTATCACCGAAGGTCACATATCCTCCTTTCTTCATGATTAATCTTGAGAACTTGGAGGCATCTCCGGTCATATGCCTTGAACATCCACTATCTAAGTACCACTTGTGTTTGCCACTCCTTTGTCTCTACAATCAACATTCAAGGAGTAACTTTTTGGTACCCAAAAGTTCTTGGGTCCTGGGGGGTTAGTTTTGGTACTTTTTGGAATCCATATTTGTTTCAAATTAGGATTTCTCTTAATGTAACAAGAATGCATTTTGTTTCCTTTTCTTCCACAATAATTACATGAATGATTAGGATTATTCCTAGAAGATGCATGAACAAAATAGTTTTTAAAATACTTTTGATTTTTATGACTTTAATATCCTAACCCTCTTTTATCAAAAACACACCTTTGGTTTTGTAACATAGAATTCAAATTTTTTGTGCTTTTTGTAAAACTATCAATAATATTTCTTAAGTCATTATTTTCCTTTTTCAAAATAATATTTTCTGTCTCTAATTTATCAAAATCCTTTTGTTTTAAAATCTCATTTTCAGTTTTTAAAAAATATATTTGACTTTCCAAACTTTCAAAATCTTTTTGCTTTAAAATTTCATTTTCATTTTCTAAAGCTTCATTTATTTCTACCAACTCTTCTAATTGAGATAAAATGATTTTGACTTCTTTTTTAAAGCATTGATTTTTGAATTTTGTTTATCAACTTTCACATGTAATGTAAATTTTGGAATGCTTCAAGTAATTCATCATATGAAAGCTTACGATCATGGTTTAGAATACTTATCTCATTTTCTCTTAAAGCCATGAAGCACATGTTTGCCATTTTGCAATCTTTTTCTTCATTCTCTTTCAAGGTGATTTCACGAGTCATGAGAGAACCTATAAGTTCTTCTAATGGTAGTTTGGTGAGGTCCTTTGCTTCTTGAATTGCCGTCACCTTTGGCTCCCAAGATTTTGGTAGACACCTAAGAATCTTTCTCACCATTTCAACATTAGAATAAGATTTACCGAGAGATTTCAAACTATTAATAATTTTCGTAAATTTAGTAAACATTTCAGAAATTGATTCATCCGATTTCATCTTAAAAAGCTCATAACTATGAACTAGCATACTAATTTTGGATTCTTTAACTGACTAGTTCCTTCATGAGTTACTTCAAGTGTGTGGTATATTTCTTGTGCCGTAGAACAAGTAGATATTCTATTAAACTCATTTCTATCTAGAGCACAATACAACACGTTCATAGCTTTAGCATTCAAACTCAATTTCTTTTATCATCTTCACTAAACTCTTTAGGTTCTTTAAGCATGCATTCCCCATTTTCAATTTTGGTAGGAACAAAAGGTCCTTCCAAAACAATAGACCACAAATCATAATCAAAAGATTTCAAGAAAATACTCATTCTAGTTTTCCAATAAGAGTAACCACTTCCATTAAAAAATGGAGGTCTAGAGATAGAAAGTCCCTCAACATATGAAGTTGAATTAAAAGTTGCCATAGCTCAAAAATCGATTAAGATTTAAAAAATTGAGCAACCTTGCGCTGATACCACTTGTTGACCCACGTATGGCAACCCAAGAGGGGGGGGGGGTGAATTGGGTTTTTATTTATCAAAACGGATTTAGAAAACTTTTCTTGAAAGATCAAAATTATATAACTCTTTCTTGGAGAATGAAGGTGAAGAAGATGAAATTAGAATTTATCAAAGATGCAATCAAAAGAATAATAATGATGAACAATCACAAGTGCAAGTACATGTAAAGAGGAAAGGGATAGAGAGAGTGCAAACTCAATTTACGTGGTTCGGCAAACCTTGCCTACGTCCACGGGCTCCTAGCTCCACGAGCTAAGCTTTCCACTAAGTTGTAGAATCTTTACAACTTGCTTGATGAACACCTCACCAAGACTTTTTCTTCCAACTCTTGATAACACCACACCAAGAGTTCTTCTTGATGAACAACCTCACCAAGGCAACTTCCTTCAACCCTTGATAACACCACACCAAGAGTTCTTCTTGATGGACAACCTCACCAAGGCAACTTCCTTCAACCCTTGATAACACCACACCAAAGTTCTTCTTGATGAACAACCTCACCAAGGCAACTTCCTTCAACTCTTGATAACACACAACAAGGTTCTCTCAAGGATAACTATTATCCTTTACAATAATATCTCACTCTCACCACAATACAAGAACAAAGATAATTTTTACAACAAAAGTATAACTCTCTTCAAAGAGTAGATAAATAATATAAAAGCTCTCTAGACTTGATATTTCTCTTGCTTTTGCTTGATAAAATGCTTCTCTTGCACTTCTTGAATGCATGGGAGAATGGCTCCTTTTATAGGCAAATGAGATGAACTTAATCAAGTGAAGACACCAACTCCAAATTTTCTGCCCACCATAAAAACCGTAATCTTGTCTTCCATTTTTGTCAATGTTCCGTTTGAATTTGAAAATCTGAAAAACATAAAAGATTTGCACATTTGAATAAGCTTTCCAACACATTAAGAATCAAGTCATTTGGATATCTTTATCCAAGATATGCCGAAAACACCATTCAGTGCTCATTGACTTGATTTTTCCTCATGTGTCAGTCCCACCGACTGAATGATAATTCTGTCCACCTTCCGTTTGAAATTTGAATTTCTTCAAAACATAAAAGATCTTCATATTTGAATAAGATTTCCAAAACCATTAAGATTCAAAGAATTTGGATATCCTCTATCTTAAGTATGGCCAAAACACCATTCGGTGCTCATGTGAGTTTGATTTTTCTTCATCTGTGTCAGTCCACCGAATTGCATGTCAATTATGTCGGCCTTCTGTTTGAAATTTGAATTTTTTCAAAACATATGAAATGTTCCTCATTAAGTCATCTTTCAAATGCTGTAAGAATCAAGTCATTTTGATTTTTCTAGCTCAAGATATGTCCAAAAGAGTATTCGTTGCTCATGTCAGCTGCTTCCATTTGTCTTTCAACTTGCATGATGATTTGGACGATCTTACACTTAAAATTTGAATTTCTTTAAAACATATGAAATGTTATAAATTGAGTAAACTTTCCAAAGGCTCAAGAATCACGTCATTTGGATATTTGTAGAGATATATATGACCAATTGATTGAACATTGCCCATGTGTCACATTCCTTGAGTCAATCCTTGTTCTTAAACTTTGGTGCCTTTAACATGTAGTCTTCTCCTTAGCTTCAACACTTCATTTTAATAAGCCACTTCTTGATTTTATAATTATTTCAATGATCTTACTCTTGCACATAAATAAACATGTTAGTAAATCTCAATTAATCAATGTGTATTGTTATCATCAAAATTATCATGTAGCCTTAGGGCTAATAATCTCCCCTTTTTTGATGATGACAAATCATTGATTGCTTTAAATAATATCTAAAATCAAGAATGAAAATAAAATCATGAATAAGCAAAAAGATGACAATTGTTATGAATAGAAACACTTAAACCATTTCTCCCCCTTTTGTTATCATCAAAAAGATGTAATCAAATTAATTAACTCCCCCTAAATATATTCTGCACCCCTTAAATATATTCTCCCCCTTAACATATGCTACTCATTCAAAAATTATCAAAGAAAATTAAGATATAATCCACATGCATAAGTTCTCTTCTAATTAGCAAAATCTATCTTGACTAAGGGGTTTAGTAAATATATCGGCTAATTGTTTTTCGGTGGGAACAAATTCTAAAGAAATATCCTTTTTTGCACATGATCTCTAATAAAATGGTGTCTAATCTCTATATGCTTAGTCCTAGAGTGTTGTATGGGGTTTTTTGAAATGTTAATGGCACTTGTATTGTCACATTTGATGGGAATGTGATAAAATACCACACCATAATCTTTTAAAATTTGTTTCATCCAAAGAGCTTGTGCACAACAACTTCCTACTGCATTATACTCGTTAATTTTCTTTCCGTTTGAAATTTGAATTTCTTCAAAAACATAAAAGATCTTCATATTTGAATAATATTTTCAAAACATTAAGAATCAAAGAATTTGGATATCTCTATCTTAAGATATGGCCAAAACACCATTCGGTGCTCATTAAGTTGATTTTTCTTCTCTGTGTCAGTCCACCGAATTGCATGTCAATTATGTCGGTCTTCCATTTGAAATTTGAATTTCTTCAAACATATGAAATGTGCCCCATTAAGTCATCTTTCTAATGCCGCAAGAATCAAGTCATTTTGATTTTTCTAGCTCAAGATATGTCCAAAGAGTATTCGGTGCTCATGTCAGCTGCTTCCATTTGTCTTTCAACTTGCATGATGATTTGGACGATCTTGCACTTAAAATTTGAATTTCTTTAAAACATATGAAATGTTATAAATTGAGTAAGCTTTCCAAAGGCTCAAGAGTCACGTAATTTGGGCTTTTGTAAAGAAACATATGACCAATTGATTAAACATTCCTCATGTGTCACATTCCTTGAATCAAACCTTATACTTAAACTTTGGTGCCTTTAACATGTAGTCTTCTCCTTAGCTTCAACACTTCATTTTAATAAGCCCCTTCTTGATTTTATAATTATTTCAATAATCTTATTCTTGCACATAAATAAATATATTAGTAAATCTCAATGAATCAATGTGTATTGTTATCATCAAAATTATCATATAGCCTTAGGGCTAACAGGATCAAATTGATCAAACCCGTTTCGAACCCGATTGTAGGAAACCCGAATTAAATAACCCGATTTTGGGCTTTTTATATCACTAACCCACCTTTAACACAATAAACCCAACAAAACCCGACCAGGTCGGGAACACCCTTAGTTCTCATGTCCCTTAACCACAAAACTATTAGGTTGAATCATATAGATGTTTTCTTTCAAGTTTTCATTCAAGAAAGTTGTCTTTACTTCCATTTGAAGTAAGTTAAGATCTATCTCGCAACTATTGACATGAGAATCCTAATTGATGAAAACTTTGCCACTAGTGAATAAGTATTAACAAAGTCTATGCTAGGCTATTGAGTATAACCCTTAGCTAGTAATCTAGCTTTATACCTGTCTAGGCTATCGTCTACCTTCAATTTTAAGTACCCATTTACATCTATAGGTGTTCTATCATGAGGTAAATCAACTAACTCCCAAACTTTATTCTTCTAGATGGATTCTAATGCCTCTATCATGGCTTTTTCCCACTCTTTGGAATCCAATTAAGCCATTGCTTGAGAATAAGTCTTTGGATCTTCACCTAATTGATTTATATTCTTAGAATTGAAGACAGTAATCATTTAATCATTGAGAAGGTTCACATTTTCATTTGCTCCCACTAATGACATAAGGTAATGAAGAATCATGACTTAATATAAGGAATATCAACCTCGTTATGAGTTAGGGTAAGTGTAGGAAGAGGAGTAAAATCATTATCACTTAAAATTGTAGATTATGAAGGGGTCAAAAACAAATTACAATCCTTAAAGAATACAACATCTCTACTCTCAATTAAACCTTTAGTATGATGATAGAAACAATACCCATTCGCATTTTGTGTACAACCAATAAAATGACATTCCCAATTTTTATTACTTAGGTTATCCCTAAATGGTTTAGGAATAAGTACATGAGCTCTACAACCCTAAACTCTAAATTTTGGAAAAGCTTGGTTTTATGTCAGTCTGCAATTCAGAAGGTGCAAAAGGTTTAGCTTTTGTATCTACTCTATTAAGGATATAAGTAGCTGTTGATAAAGCTTCTTCTTAAAATGAAAGAACCATATCTGAATGAGCCAACATAGATCAAACCATATCCATAAGAATATGATTATGTCTTTCAACAATACCAGTTTATTGTGGCTTATATGGCATAGTATAACTATGTGGTGTCCCATTCTGTTTACAAAATATATCAGAACCTTCATACTCACCTCCGCAATCACTATTTAATGACTTAATGGGTAGGCCTATTAAGTTTCTACTTCCAACTTGTATTCTTTGAATTTCTCTAAAGCCTCAAACTTATGGTTTAGTAGATAAATATACCTGAATCTTGAGTAATCATCTATGAAAATGATGAAGTATTCCATTCCTTTATGAGTCTTAATTCTTATAGGACATAAATCAGAATGTATCATCTCAAGTAAATGTGACGATTTCCAATGAGACGAAAATGATTTCCTCGATAATTTACTCTTAACACAAGATTCACAAGTGTCAAAATCATCTAACTTAAATTGATAAATATAACCTTTCTTAGACATTCATATCATTTTATTTTTATTTATGTGACCTAATCATAAATGCCATAAATATGAATCATTAAGAGAATTAGGCACAAGTGCACACTCGAAAGATTTATTATTATTATTAAATGTAGAATGGAATACATATCATCAACTCTTACACCCTTCAACAACATATGGGCATTTCTCTTTATGGAAACTTGCCTATTCTTCAACCTAGATTTAAAATCTTTGTTCTCTAAAATAGATATAGAAATTAATTTTGTTCTAATGGTTGGAGCAAACATCACATCCTTAAGGATAATTATGGAAGATGTAGATGTGATCTTGCAATTGTCTTTACCCAAAACATCATAATAGGTATTGTTTCGCATGTAAAATTGATCTTTGCCTTGCTCTTTATAATGAAAATTGATGAAAGAACTCTTGCCCTTGTTCACATAGTATGTAGCACCAGAGTCAATCCACCACTGATTCTCATTTTCAGCAATTAGAGCTTCATAAACAGTAAGAACCACTTCATTTGGCCGTTCATTAGTCTTTTTGCATTGTAGGCAATTTGTCTTGAAATGACCAATTTGACCATATATGAAGCATCCTTATTTCTTCTTATTGTTTTTCTTCCAATTGCCTTGATTCTATTTGGAATTTGACTTGTGCTTCTCATAGTTATTGTTCTTGGGCTTTTAGGAAATCTCAACTATAAGATAAGTATGAGCACCATTGCCATTTTCTCTCTTTCATCAATTTTAACGAACTTCTTCAATAACTAATATGGCATGTAAGGTTATCGTTGACAATTCTTTTTTCCCATATGGTAAAGAGTAACCACATGATCCCAAGATCAGAGACGGAGGCAGGAAGAGACAAGGAGGGGCAATTGCCCCTCCTTGATTTGGAAAATTTTTTAAAAGGATGTATTATCTATTTTGCCCCTTTTTTTTTTGGAAAAGTTACTTAGTAATATAGATCCAAAAAATTATAATGTACAAAAATCCGAGGGGCATACCCCAAGAATTACAACTAAGACGTAAAGTCCAAGATCAAAAAATAACAGCCACAAGCGGCAAAAAACAAAGCAAATATCACAAATGGCCTAAACAACATAAAATAAAGGCTACAGGCGGTCTGAACAAAGCAAGATTTCCAATGACCATAATTGGCCTAACAATTAAAGGAAAACAAAAAAATGATCACAATGGTGCAAACATAAAGAAATAGAAAAAAATCAAGTATGATTAAGTAAAGCCTTAATCTACTTGTTCTTCTCCTTCTTACCTTTCTTTACTGGAGTACTCGGGGTGTTCAAATGAGTATGATCAATCCCATCAGGTTGATCCTCATCACTTAGCCTATTCAAAGGCTCAAAACGAGAGGGAGAAAACATAGGAGGTTGCCCTGTATTTATCCGTCCTGACGAAACAGATGCCTCATGAATTGTAGAACACTGGATGGAACCCAATAGCCTACCTTGGTTAGTCGCAAATGGAGAAAAAGAGTCAGAATCTGATACTGACTCTGTACTCAAAACTGTAGTAGTCTTAAAGCGCACATCATGTGTTACAAAATTTGTTGGAAGAGTAACAGCTTTCAAATTCTCAGCGACCTTGGCCACTTCTTTACCCTTATACAAAGGGGCGCTAACAGAGGTATTTGCCTCATTCTTGTTACCCTTATTCAAAGGGCCGCTAAGAGAGGTAATAGCAAGTCACCTTGCACTTCTTCATCGTGGTTGAAAATCAGAGTGGTTGGACCCCCCAATTGTGGCCCAAATGGTGTCATATATAAGGCGGTAATAGCAAGTCACCTTGCACTTCTTCATCGTTAATCATAAAATATAAATGTTACATAATAAAAATGCAAAAGGATACTTTTAATATTATATAAAATATTATTATATGTTATATTTGTTTATAAATTTATAAAGAGGCATTAAGTATAGATTTAAAAGGTTTTGAATAATAAGACTCGTGAAAATATTGTGAGATCAACACCACACCTATAAAATCTAAATAAATTTAGTTAGATAAGTGAACTCCAAAAGTGAATTCTGTCAGATGATTTGGCAATCATATATATATAATATAATATAAGTTTGTATTTGTCAATTATATTAGAGATCTCATTGATCTAAATTGAACAGGGTTTTTTTACCATTTTGGGTGGTTCAAATTAAACACTTGCTCCTTTCGATACATGATTCAACTTCTAGAGAGTTTTTCTTTTTTCTTTTTTTAATAAGACTGAACGGACCGGCTTGCTATGCCTTATTGTATTATATTTTTGTGAGGATAATTATATTATATATGAAAGAAATATAACTGATAAATAATTATAATAAGATTGTGAATACTTTTCAATTAATTGCTATATTTGTTGATAACATAGCATCATGAATTAAACGCAGATGTCGCCGATTAATAGCGAAGTGGAACTGGATTGTGAAGTAGGCTTTAACCTAGTAAGTAATATGGTATATTAGAAGCACTTCAAAGCCTTTGGACTTGGAAGGAAGACGAAAGTTAGTAGGAGAGATGAGAAAATTAAGTAAACAAGGGAAAAATTGTGAAATGAGAAAGATTGCTTCTACACGCTGTAGTGTCATGTGAAGACAAATATATGAATAAGAATAGTGTGACGTGGTGAAACATGCACCACACTGTCATTTAAAATCGTACGTCCCTCTAAAAGTAACATTGACTCCAGCGCCGAAGGCCTTACGCCGCTGCCTGGCCTTTGAAAGCCAATCATATTAATATCTTAGCACTGCTAGTGAGCGATTGAAGGGTACTGTCTCCAAACAAGTGAGTTCTCCGGCTACATATAATTAATTTTCATTTATGTTTGATTCTAATTTGAATAAATTTAGTTCTAGATTTGAAAAAGGAAACAAATTAAAACTTCAACATCTTTTTGCGCCTCAAATCAATGGCACTTTGCTCTCTCAATTTGGCTGGAACTGTTTTATATATGCTTAGGACCAAACCATATACTTATAAGAGTGAGGATGAATATCTTAGATTAGGCAAATTAAGAGCTGTATTAGTTGTTCCACTATAGCCTCGTCTGTAGTCGCTGAAGGTTCGTGGATACTACTTGTTTCAAATTATATGAATTAGTTGTCTTTGTGCAAGAATCCCCCAGAGTTGAGTAACCAAAGGAACAGATCATCTGAAAGTCCGAATCTTCAACCACTATATATATATATATATTAGTTATATCTTTCCTTATTTAAATATTTAAAGAAGAACGTCGTAGTCGTATGAACTTAAAGGGGATCGTAATTAAATATTTATTGTAAAATCAGTTCAAACATTGTCAAATTAATTTATTCTTAAAAATCAAGAATCAAAATCTTAAAGATTCAGGTAATTTAAATGTTTGGGCAGAAAACAAAAACCAAAACATAGTAAAATTTAAATGATGAAAGTAGTAGCATTAGCAGTAACTTCTCGTAACTTCATATAGAAATCTAAATCCAATAGATTCATGAAATAGTTTTAACAATTATAGGAGTTTTATGGAGTGGCAAGCTAGGAATTTAAAGAAGGAATTTTTTTTTTGAATAGTGTAAAGGGCATTTTGTTACTTTTATGGGAATTTCAAATTTAATTATCCCAAAAAAAAATGTTTATATTACTTTAGGAAAAATGACTCCCCCTAGGTTTGGTAATTACCATAAATTAAGTAAATGGATAATTACATCTGCGTTGATATAGGATTGGAGAGTTTTATATTTTATATTTCTTTTATCCCAAATTACTATTATTGGGCTTCTTATTATTGTTATTATTTGGAAGGCAATGAAACAATTGATATCATTCCGAGGAAGAGGTCACAAAGAATGTTGATATGATAGGTGATCAAGTACCTATTACTACTGCTGCAGAGAGCATTGCTGAGGCTAATGAATTATCTGCTCATATCGATGCAAAACTTCGAGTTTTATCTCCATTATCACCTTCTGGAAATATATTTAAAGTACCTGAGTCTCTTCGAAACGTGAATGCAAAGGCCTATGAACCTCGCACACTTGCAATTGGTCCTTACCACCGGAGTAAGAATCACTTAACTGCGATGGAAGAGCACAAGCTGCGCTATCTAAAACATCTTCTAGAGTTGAAGGGGGAAAATAATACGAACAACTATGTCTGTGTCATGTGGGAATTGAAAGGAGAAGCTCGTGCTTGTTATGCAGATTCTGTCGATCTCAAAGATGATGAGTTTGTGGAAATGATGTTGCTTGATGCTTGCTTCATCGTTGAGCTACTTCGCAAGCGGACGGGTACAGTCCCGACACAAATTGGTGATCCCATCCTAAAAAGAACTTGGATTTTGTGTAACGTCCTCCGCGATATATTATTGGTTGAAAATCAACTTCCGTTTTTCGTTCTTCAAAAATTCTTTGAAATGACTCAGATGTCTAACGACAAAAGCCTTTGTAACATGATTTTTCAATTGTTCAATAATTTTGAGCTTCTGAAGCTAGAGCCTCCACCAAAGGATATTGAAAGCTCCTACATCCACTCCGCCAGGCATATACTGGGATTATTACACATGAGCTGGACGCATTATCGTTCAGAAATGGGCAGCATGGATCAGAAAGAAGAGAATAATTGTGGGCTCGTTTGTTCAAAACTCGACAGTAGTATTAAAGTTTCATCAGAAGTCACTCCTAAAGGGTTTCATTTTCCTTCAAGAATTGAAGGTGGGAATGTGACAGAAGAGAATAATTGGAGGTTCAAATGCAGTTGGTTTCACTCGCCTTCAAAGAGAGACAGTAGGATTAAGGCTTCAGAAGACAATAGTTGGACCTTCAAAATTCATAATTGGATTGTAACTGCTTTTATTTGTGTTAAAAATTTGATAATTAGCGGGTATTTGACAGAAGAACATGATGGGAGGAAGGGTATTCCTTGCGCCACACAGCTCAAAGAGGCTGGAATCAAGTTTAAGAAGGATAAGTGCAATAACTTGTTTGCTGTGAAGTTCGAAAATGGAACAATGAAAATCCCAACTTTGCTAATTGACGATAACAGCGAGTCTTTCTTCCGAAATTTGCCTATGAGCAGTTTTTTTTCAAGGAGCTGACTATGAACTATGTTAGTGATTACATAAAACTCATGGACTTCCTTGTGAACACCTCCAGGGATGTGGAGTTACTTTGTCAGTGTGGAATTATTGAGAACGCGTTAGGTGACGATGAAGTTGTTGCCAACATGTTCAATAGGCTTTGCGACAATGTCCTCTTTTCTGGTTCTAAGGAAGAAAAATACAATAAAATATTCCATGAAGTGAACCGGCACTGTAGCAGGCGTTGGAACAAATGGAAAGCCAACTTGCGCCACAGCTACTTTAACACTCCATGGGCATTAATTTCATTTTTTGCAGCTTTATTACTTCTTCTACTTACGGTGGCTCAAACTGTGTTTTCAGCTCTTGGTGATACAAAACAAAAATAACAAGTACATTTGCAAGGGAAGATCTAGTATATATACATTGGTTAGTCACGGAACTGGGAAGTGTATGCAAGATAAAGATTGTAATTGTGTTAATGCTTCGATGGAATGCTTGCTTGCTTTGATGGTTTTCTGATTGGTCTTTACGTTATTAATGTGTGGTTTTATTTTCACTAGAGTCTGTCGTATTACCAGAGTAATTCTTGAAAAATTCTTTTATGTTATGAATATTCTTCTTCTTCGAGAAACTTCTATATGCTTTTTGCTTTGCCATCTATAATGTGAAGTGTGAAGAGTGTGAAAGCATTTTTGCCTTTCACATAATCCCACATTGGTGGAAAACAAAATGTCAAAGGGGAGGTTAGGCTATAGAATAAAGCCTCCTCCTCTCTTTTTACTTGTCCCAAGCTTATGTATTAAGTTTTTCTCTTCTTTTTCTCTTATTATCTCCTCCATTCTAATTGTGAGAGAGATTGTAATATTTTTCTTCATAGTAAAATATTTTCGGTCTTGTTACGTAAAGGTTTTCTTTAAATTGAGGGTTTTATCATGTTAAATTTTTGTGTCTTTATTTTCTTTCTTGCATTTAATTTATTTATTGTGGAAGGCTGATCAACTCAAGTTGTCTATTTTATTTATTGAGGAAGGCAATGCCACCCAAATTATTATTTTTAACATAACAATTTGTTTATTGTCTTATATTTGAGCTGCGGTACGAGTGTTCAATCGTCTAACAATAGTATCAGAGCCAAGTTGCGAAGGCAGAGCTAAGGGTTAGGGTAGTAAGTGGTTACTGTTATATACATGTCTAGGAAAGCTTTATAAAAAAGACGATAAGAACATAAGAAGATTGGGTTTTAAGTGGAACTGCTTGTGATCCCTCCAATGTTTCATGGAAGCTTTCCTGGTATATATTAAATCATATCGACATTTACTACTATTCCTGATTATGATTTAGCAGTGGTGTACCTATGCGTATATTATTACTATTCACGTATATGATACTACTCAAGGGTACTGTTCACATATACGATATTGTTCACTGCAAGACAAATGACAGCCAAATTTAAGATAGAAAGGTTTGATGGAAACAACTTTGGGCTATGGAAAATAAAAATTAAGGCTATCTTGAGAAAAGAAAATTGCTTTGAAGCAGTTGATGAAAGACCGAAAAATATGCAAGATGAAAAGAAATGGGAGAAGATAGATGGTGATGCAATGGCAAGTCTGTATCTAGCAGTTGCAGATGAAGTGCTGTCAAGTATTCAAGAATTGAACTCTACAAAAGAGATTTGGGATACGTTGACAAGCCTGTATGAAGCCAAATCTCTACACAACAAAATTTTCTTGAAAAGGAAGCTGTACACCCTTTGTATGTCAGAAACCACTCCGGTGATTGAACATATCGACACTTTGAAGACGTTATTCTCTCAGCTCTCAACCATAGAGCATAACATAGAAGAGAAGGAATGTGCCGATCTTTTACTTCAAAGTCTACCTGATTTATATGATAATCTCATCCTTAACTTGGCAAATGGTCCGATGAAGTCATCTCTAGTTTTTAATGATGTTGTGGCCACTATCTTGGAAGAAGAAAGCAGACGTAAAAACAAGAAAAACAGAATAATGACTTCTCAACAAGCAAAAACTTTATCCGCCAACAGAGGGAGATCAAGGGAATGTGGTTCCAGTGGGAGTCATAATCAGAATAGGGGAAAGTCTAATGGAAGGAAGTTTGTTAAATGCTACCATTGTGGAAAGCAAGGGCACGTGAAAAATGAGTGTTGGCATCTTAAGAAGAATGGAGAGGGAAACAACAAAGGAAAAGAATCTGAGTCGTCAAGATCTCAGGGTTGTGTAGCAAGTACTTCAGGAGATGGCGAAATCTTGTGCAGCGAGGCAACAACTGTTGTGGAAGGCAGAAAAAGATTTGCTGATATATGGTTAATTGATTCAGCAGCAACATGGCTTATGACTTCTAGAAGAGGTTGGTTCTATCAATATAAGCCTATCTTAGAAGGGTCTGTGTACATAGGTGATGATCATGCCTTAAAGATTACTGGTATTGGAACCGTCAAAGTAAAAATGTTTGATGGTACGATTCGCTCTATCTAAGATGTATGACATGTGATTGGCTTGAAGAAAAATTTGCTATCGATGGGATAGTTGGATGACCTCGGATATGAGTTCCATACGAAAAATGGGACTATGAAGGTTGTCAAAGGTGCGCTTGTGGTGATGAAGGCAGAAAAGATTGCTACTAACCTATAAATGCTTCATGGAGAAACTCTTTAGGAGGCAGAAACAACTATTGCTAGTTTTGGGGAAGAATTCACTACAAGAAAAAGTTAATATTTGACTGTTTTTAGCCGTCAAATATGATAATAGTTGACCGTTGGTCAAACAGTCAAATATTAATTATAACATATTTGACTCTTACGAAATAGTCAAGTTTTATACCTTTGAAATTCAAATTTTTAGCATTATTTGACGGTTTGTGGAATAAATATTTGACATAAACCGTCAAATATGCCAAAAGTAACGGTCAAAATTTTTAAATTATTGTTAATAATATTTGACAGTGACCGTCAAATATTCTGAACGTAACGGTCAAAATTTTTACATATTTGATTGTTTTTAACCGTCAAGTATGTCGGCATAGTAATATTTGACTCTTTTTCGACAGACAAATATTGTTGTAAATAAAATTCTTAATACTTGACCGTTTGGATACTGTCAAGTATGACAAAATTTTTACATATTTGATTGTTTTTAACCGTCAAATATGTTAGCATAGTAATATTTGACTCTTTTCCGATAGACAAATATTGTTTGTAAAATAAAATTCTTAATACTTGACCGTTTGGATACTGTCAAGTATGACAAAATTTTTTTGCTTATATTTGACTCTTTTTTGACAGACAAATATTTGTGGTCATATTTGACAGTCAAATATTTGACTGTTTGTCCGTTTTTGGTGCAGAACTCGTATTTGACTATTTGTTAATGTCAAATACTACAGAATTTTTAACTCATATTTGACTGTTTATTAAATGATACTGTCAAATATCACATATTCGTTTAACCCATATTTCATGGTTTATTATTGTCAAGTTTTTGGGAATGGTATTGAATATTACATATTCGTTTGGCCCATATTTGAACCGTCAAGTATGAATATATATATATATATATATATATATATATATTTTATAAATATTTTTCAAAAAAATTATTTATATTATATATTCTTTCTTGAAAACATAATACAAATAGAATTAGTTGAATGGTTAAAACACTATTATTGAACTCGATTCTATTTGTTTACGGTTGATAGACATCAATTTCATAAATTTAATAAGCTAAAACCAAAAAAAAAAGTGTCTAAGCTAAAACCTTGTAACCCAGATAAGACTTGCTCAATTTCTTCCTTCCGATCATTGAGATACTTCAATTGCTCCTCATACTTCCCAATGAGTAAGCCATATTTACATATACCATCACTAATTTCCTTAAAAAAACCAAAAAAAAAAGAAACAGTTCAATACATGAACAGCTCTGGTATCAATTTCCAAATACAATAATACACATTTGGCAAGCAACAACTTAGAGAGGCAGTGATGTTGACTACCACTAATGGAGAAAAGTGAGAGTCAAGATATGTTGCGGTATAAGAATTTTTGAACTAGACAAACTAACCAAGGTTAAATAGAAAGTTTTGACAAGGAATTATTGCAAATTGGATTTATTTATCAACAGGCTTTCTATTTGCAGAAGTATATTATAACCACCAATTAAATGGCATAACATGCAAATAGTTCAAACAACAAAAACAACAGCAAAGCATACAAACCCCTGATACAACTCTTAGCTCTCTTTTTTCAGTTTCAAACTCGTGCTTGAAAACCACTTAACGATCATATAAAACTAAGAGTGATACTGCAAGGGGGGAAAAGATAAAATGAGATCCCATTTACGTTCATTAAATTGAGATTTGTTAAATTGACATAATCGCTTAGAAGTGCCAATGCCTTAGAAAAGCAATTGAGCAAGAGAAACAATTAAAGTCACACACAATGTCCCAAGCAGCAAATCAAAGAAAATTAAAATGAAAAAAAAGAGAAAAGAATTTACTCACAGGATCGCAATCATTCTTAATACC
This sequence comes from Boswellia sacra, assembly GCA_013180625.2. Lineage (NCBI taxonomy): Eukaryota > Viridiplantae > Streptophyta > Magnoliopsida > Sapindales > Burseraceae > Boswellia > Boswellia sacra. The sequence goes on along the minus strand of SNVD02004548.1, from coordinate 184,358 downwards.
ACAATTGACAATGCCAACTCCTAGTAGTGCTCCAGCAATTACATGATTGTCACTGCTGTGGAAATACTTATCAATTTGGGCAAGCCCAGAATCAACATCCCATTGTAAAATCATGCCCTATTACAAGAAATATCGATCAGAATCTTATACAGAAATTGATAAAATAACAAATAAGAAGAGTATGAAAAGTTCTTCATACCAAACTAGCTGCAGCACTCATCTTCCCGTGTTCTTTATTTTTAAAAAGCCAGTTTCCTGAAGAGCTACCACTTGAAGCATCTGATGGAACTGTCATTAACTTATCCTGCAACATAAAATAGAAACTGATATCAATAAAATGCAAGCCCATACACTATTTTGCACTAATAAATTTCAAACATCATACCTGACCAAAACCTGCATTTACAAATGCATTCACAAATGTAGCAGCCAAGTTCTGCCTGGCAGAATCAACACTTGCCCCAACACTAGCCCGCCCATCAAGCAAGTGTGCCTGACAAGATTCAAGAAAATATTTTGAAAGAAATACTTCAACTTTAATTATAAATGGTCCACATGAGGTGTAGCTCAAATATCTATAGGCAACCAGTATACACCGCAACCAAATCACTTTATGCTAGAAAAATGAACTAAATTATGGACACATTGTAAAAAGACATCTCAACAACAAGTTTTTCACCAATCAGAGATTATAAAATTGCATAAACCAGTATACCGCTAGTAACCAAAGCATTGTAACTGTTTTATATAACCATAACATTGAACCTCAGTGTTGAATGCATCAGTCGGAGTAGATAGAAACCCCGATGGGCCTAAAACATCACCCATAACAAAATTAAGTCCCTGTGTCACTGTAACTGACCCTCTGAAGCTCCCAGTTGCACTTAGAGTACCACCTGCCATTATTAGGAGCATTGCAAGATGCACCCCAATAGGAGCAAATCGACCAACCAGGCCTTTAAAGGCATATAAAGATGGTCATTTCAGGAATAACTATATTCATCAAAACCAAGACAATAATCACAATTTTTTTTTCTTATGAAAAACAGCACCAAACCATTACTAAACAGATACAAAAGCTGATTTATAAACAATTTTTGAAAAAAAAAAAAAGAAGAAGAAGAAAAATATAGGATATAACATGATTAACATTTTAAATGATAAAAGAAGGATGAACTAGTAAAGGATAACCTCATATCCAGCACCCATCAGAATAACACCCAAGTCTTGAACATATGCTCTGGGCAAGGTGTCTGAAAACTCTTGCTTCCAGATTGCCTCAGCTGAATACAAAAAGTTTCATCTGCAAATATTAAAATAGTTATGTTCAGCAAAGGCTTCTCCAAGTCACTCCTGACTGAAGATTACATAATTATGGCTTCTCCAAGGGTCCATCGGCCAATTCCCAGAACCTTCCAACTAATAGAGAAAGTAAAAGATCTTTAGAGACAATCTGAAAATTTAAATCAATGTTTTTGGAAACAACCAACAAATAGAGAACCATGCCTGAATCATAACTTCCAATGGCTGAATGCAAGCAGGTGTCATCTTATTTAGTTTTGAAGCATGAAGTTTTTCTTTAGCCAGTGGATGAGGTTCTGGAGGGAACACAGATGTGAACCTGAAAGCTGTAAAAATGATAACTATTGGAAGGCAACCCACATCAATTAGTTTATAACTAGATGCTTGTAAGGCAAATACATCACTTGATGATTACCGAATATTTAGAAAGTATAGTTTCTGGAAACTCATTTACATGCAGTATCTTGTCAAATTGTTTTTTACACGAAACAGTTACCAATGACAAGAAAGACATAACCAGTAGAACGTTACAACCATAAAATAAAAATCTGTATAATCATTTCTTTTATTTCATAAGAAACTCAAATCCTACGATTCACATACCAGAAATTATTAAGCTGAACCATGCATTAACAATTTCACTTGAGATACTTATGGCAGCCTTTTGTATAACTAACTATCAGTGTACATCAAGACACATAGAGCGGCTGTGGTTCCACCTTTCATCTGATCCTGAAAGAAATATTCAGACCAAAAAGTTAACAATATTTAAAAATAAAGTAGTTGGTAAATGCAGAGACATTAAAGGTGGAACCGGATCATTCAGAAGGCTATCCATCTTGCTTTTAAATTTGGATATCACCTTCACTAATTTTATTTCAAGGGTGGAAGCAAAATGTTAGCCTTGTTCACTTCAAAGTAAGAATTATAAATTTAAAATCCATTACTAGCCTAGAATTTACATGAAAACGAGTTCCAAAAAGTCTTAAGAAACTTGAGTTTATATTCAAAAGTTTCTTGAAATCAATTGACCATCAGGATCCTAAAACAGACGACCCGATAACAAAACAAGGGTGAATAGTTACATGATAAAAAGCAATTTATACACATGCAAATGGCAAAAGAAATTAACATTAGAATAAATAAATAAAAAGAAGAGATTTATTGGGGTGGGTGTTGGGGGGGGGTGGGGTTTGTTGTGGGGGACTGGGGGGTTTGAAGGGGGTAGCCAAAGTGATTTCTTTTTTTGTTTTTTTTGAAGTAACTGAGTTTATAGTTTCAATATTGATTACTTATTATTCTATTACTGTCAAGTCTGGTTCTTATAAAACAAATGCTTCTCTTTTTGTTAGTCTTTAGGCCGAAAGGCCCTCTACCTAGTTATCCTCCCACTTAATACCAGACAATATACTCATACACTCACCAATTCTGTTGAGCCCATTTGCAACCATCAGTATCCACCACATGCAAGCTGTAGGCATGCCTTGATTTCGAGGACTGATTTTCAAAACTGTTCCAAGTATAAAATTAAATGATGAGAAACTCATAATTGAAGCCATTCATTTAAACTAGTACTTTAATGTGAGCTCCAGCAAAATTCTCAAACTCACCTCTGATGAATAAGATCACCATGAATTACAACTAAGAATCCCGCTTTCACTTTAACAGGCACAAAATCCTTTTGGTCATAGGACGGAGAAGGCCGATCAAAGTAAACCCCCTCCTCACCCCTAAGGAACCTTCTAACAAGGCCATCTAGAACCAACGAAAAATGTTAGAAACATTAGAATAAGCTAAATATGTGCAAAGCTTCTTAAGCTCTAACAATTTTTTTTTTTTAATTAAAGGGAGAAAAGAAAAGAAGTGGAAATCTACTTTTGTGAGATCCTGGAATGGCCCAAAGGCAACCATTTGTTATTGTTGCATCTTCTAGAGCAAGCCACAGCCCTGTGCAAGTTGTTAGTTCTGTATAAAGAAATGAGTTATCCTGGTATGGCACAACTTCGCCTCCAATGCCTGGTTGTTGTCAATAAGAATCTTGCATATTACTATATGTTAAAACTACAAATTCTGGGTTGATTATGGACAAGAATAAAATATATACACATAAAATCAAAAACTCCTCAGATATACTGCTTGCAACAGAGTAAAACATCTATTTTAGTTGTTGCAATAAATAGGAATAACAAATGAAATTTCATCGATGAACACTTCTGTTCAAAAAATTATAAACAAATATGCCAGTTATACTAAACAACCGCAGAAAATGACTAGACCCCAAAAATTTTGTTGTCATGTAGCTGATATATTTACAATCAATTTCTCCCCAACATGCAGCATCTCCAATGCTGAAAGCAGGACTGAAGGGAGCCACATATGCCTTTACAGAATGCAAAGCATATTGTCTTAAAATGATAGAGAGGGAAGAGAGAGAGAGAGAGAAGCAACACTGAATTTGCAATATTAGTAAGCAGTAACCTGAAAATTAATAAAGAAATTTTCAATCTTCCCACAATATTCATGAAATGATCAAAGTAAGACCAGCTACAATACAGTATAGCAATATGAGGTTGAGCCGTGCCAGCTTATTGACATGTTTTGTTGCATTGTCAACCATCCAGAAATATAAACACATAAGACACATATAGTAATATACAGCATCACACTCTAGGACATATGGCCTCCAAAATATATGTAGTAGTAGAGGTCTCATATCCAAAATCAGATATCTTGATAAATATTTACAAGCAAACAAACTCTCAAAAACATAAATCAGCATACTGCAGCCTCAATTATCTACATATTATTTTGTCTCCAGGGTTTGCAATGGAAAATTATTTCAATGCAAGCAGTATACTAATGTATTTATTACAAGTCAGTCACAATAAATCTAACAAGAAGAATCAGAAAAATAGGGGTTGAAAAAAAGTCAATCAGTCTGCATCCATAGGACATAAGTTAGGTAGGTACGATTTTATCAATTATATAACACATTTACTTGACAAGTATTATTCATCGTTGTTTTTTGTTCTTTTTCACTTCCAACCACAAAAATAACTAAATAAATAATAAAAATAGGAACCCATTTTCTTACTACAATACGATTCCTCAGCTACCTGGAATCGATTAAAAATAGCATAAACAGGTGAAAAAAAAATCAATCTTCTATATCTAAGAGGATCACAAGAACAGAAATACCTGGAAAGTGAAGGCCAAATAACCACCACGAAAGTCAGGATGCACAGTGTGGTCATTGACACTGCAAAAGAATATCACAAGGAACCTAAACCAGAACTCTGCAGAATGCCAAAACAGGCAATAGAACATGTTTTTAGCACATAAACTTAAAATTAGGGTGTTCAGATATTTTTTAGTAAACAAAGCATAATAAAAGTCTTCTAATGAGACTGAGATCACATGAAGAACAAGGCCCAGTCCCTTCAGTGATTTTTACATTGTGGCAACAAAAAGAAGAAAGCAATAGAACAAGCAAACTCCACACTGTAAGTTTGGCAACTTTAAAATTTAAAATCTGGACACAAACTACTCCCTCATGCATGAACCCTGAAAAATATTTGAACAATATAAGGAAAAATATAATAATGTTTTATCTTGAGATTTTCTAACAATGCTTTGAGAATAGAATAAAAAATATGCCAGACAACGAAAGTTAAAAGGGTAATATATACCTGAAATCCCGCACATGAAACTCATAAATGCTTAAATCAGAGAAAGAAGCTATCTTGGGTTTCTCATCTGCCAATTTATCCCATCCTTCTGGTTTCAAAGTATCAGAATCAAGATTAACCAGCAATGCTCGTCTACCATCTGATGAGAGCCTGATTCAACAGGGAAACAGTGGGAAGACTACAGAGAACAGCATAGGAAATCCACATACACATGCATTTTCTTAGAAGAAGCAGAATGCACATAAATATGCATCAAATGAAAAAGAATGAATTGCATATAATCAAGGAGATTGTAGTAATAGAACCGTAACCTGAGATGGGCTGACCATGGAATATGGAAAAATTTTCTCCAATATATATTACATATAAGATCACAGCATGAACATGTAAACAGTAATGTAGTAGCAATATCTGCGTGACAGTTCAACACTTTCTTTGGTGAGTTTCTATGTCTTAATAAATTCATCCGATCAATGAGCTTTGGTGAGTTTCTTTGTTGACAATTCCAGGGTTCCTATTGATTCAATGCTATCTTTTGATGATTCTGATATTAAATAGATGCATTCAGTATAACAATAGCCTATTGCTTAAAGCAGTCATAAAATTTAAAGAAAAACAAAATCATTATCTCCAGCACATATTACATAATTAACTACAATATCCAATCAGGAACAAACTCGAAAGAATAACCAAAAGCCTTTCTTATAAAGCAGAGTTACTTACCAAACATAGGGTCGGCGGATAAAATTTCTCCATTGTGAAGCTTGCACGGTAAATTTGTTTTCCTGGCCACATCTAAACCTAGCAACACAGCCTAACACAGAAAAAATGAAAATTAAATAAAAAGAAAAAAAGTAAAATGCAAGAATTGCCAACTAATAACTAACTCTCATGTGAAATATTTAGGAACTAGGCAAGGGAACTAGCTGCTTTCGATAACTCATTATTCCCTGAAGACCATTTAAAAAACTTAACCTTGAAACTAAACCCCCACTGAATCCCACTACTAAATATACAATAACGAAGAATCCCTTGAGCTTTCTCTTATTCACTGACAGTGTTTTGGACTAGATTGCTCCTCTATACTGTTTTAGTTGCCACATATATATGGCATCTCAGAAAGTCAGAGTGATTCTCAGATTACATAATGCCAAAAAGTAAGAGAATGAAAATTATCTCCAGCAACAAGGAAGTGCAAACTATGGCAATTCATTTTATATACAATTACATTATATTTACAGCTAATTATTTGTGGATGCAAATGATACAACAATAGAAGAAATCAAATACTAGTCTGGATTCAGGGGGAAAAAAATATTTCAGCTTAAAACTAAGAACAAAAACGTACAATCATACTCTTGGCTCTCTATGCCTGAACTGAGTGCAAAAATCCTGATATGAGGAGAAACCTTCCTGCCATCTTGAGAACTGCCTCTTAAGTATATCATAAGCTCTCAATTCTAGAGGCATGCAGCTTATAGTAGAATTATCATACTTCAAAGCAATGGGGCAAAGATCATCTAATAGATCTACAGCAGCCCTATCCACCTTGCCTTTAGGAAAAGGCTCCCAATTAGTCACTTTGGAAATAAGATTAGGAGATCTCACATCCTCATGAATATTGTTTCTTTGTGTCTGATCCTTGGTGGAGCACTTAAATGCAGTTGGATGGTACAAGATGTAAGGTTTTGGTTTTATTGAGTCAACCCACTTCTCATCTCTGTCATCAGCAAGGGAGACAGCATGGTCATTCTGAAAAGCAATGCCAGAATCTGACACAGACACTTCACTGGCCACCTGCATAACTTCATCACAGTGAAGGCATGCAGCTAGAAACCATAATCCCCCAAAACCAACATAATTTACACATAATTGAAAATTTCTTGTAGTGGGTGGGAGAGGGATCTACATATAATTGAAAATTTCACATGCTTAATATTCTGTAATTTGAAATATATAAATTCAAGATCTTGTCTATCAATCTATATACACATTTATATCGATCCAAATGCTAATAACAACTAAAACACATAGATAAATGAAGTCAAATAAAGAGTTCTAAAAATCTTACAAAATGATTAAAAAGCAACTAGGCAAAAGAGATAGACAAACAATCAATCTCAGACCTCTTATAAGCCTTCACATATTCCATAATACTTGTCATGCAACTCAATACAGAAAGGGAAATACAGAAAGGGAAGCAAATTACTTTATATATATATATACACACAAAGCCTCTGTGAAATGCAGAAAGGGAAGCAAATTACTTTATATATATATATATGTAACTTTTTATCTATTCTCTTTTTTTTTCTCTGTAACATCTAGGAAGAAATTAAAGATTAATATTTTAAAGAATTAAAAAGAACTAATTTACGAAATAAAATTTTATTCAATAGAGAAGAAGAAGAAAGAAGTGAAGGCGTGTGAAGCATCAAATTAGACTCAAAACTGCCACGAGAGAAGCAGTGAGCAGATCACTTCTCAATCTCTCCAAACTCCTTTCTTCAAGAGAACCATGTGAAGAAATAATTATCATTCTCCTCCTAATCGTCATCTTTGTCACAATGAAAGACAAACAACTTACTAAAATTAATGACCTTATCAGCCTACTTTACGCTGTGGTGAAGAATAAAGAGGAAGAAATTGTAAGAGAACTTATTTAAAAGAAAATTAATAATCTTGCTTCGCCAAAATAGTAAAAATAAAAGAGATTATTTGAATTTTTTTATTATTTTTTTGCGGTAAGAAATTAAATCTTCAATATTATTTATAAGTACTTATAAATATAAGTACAAAAAAAGTTTCTTGCTTCCCTTTAGCACAACTCAAATCAGTAGAAATAGAGGCCAAAATCACAGCAAAAATTAGCCAACAAGTGCACACATACACACACGTACATACACAAACACAAAAATGCACACAAACAGACACATACCTCCATGACGCCAAGCAGCAGCCTCAGATCAGACCTCTTATAAGCCAGCGTCGTAACAGACGGCGACCTCGACAGTTGCCCTTTAACCCACTAACCCAAACCCGAGTCGGCTCGCTTTGACTCACTGAGTTCTCCTTTGTCTGGATCAGGACCCTCCATCAGCGGCGCCAGAGCCTCCCCCACGATGGGCCTCATGCTCCCGGATCTCGAAATCAACTGCTCCAGCTTCCCCGAGTAGTTTTGAGAACTCTGGTGCTTCTTCCTCCTCAGAAGCGAAGTCATGGGCGACATGGCACGTGCCGGGCTGGCGGAGCGGGAACGCGAACGAGACGGCGAGAGGCCGCACACTACTTCGTCCTTCAGAGCAAAGAAGAAGTGAGGGAGCGATTGAGACAATGAAAGAGACGAAAAGATTTTTCTAGGGTTATTAGAAGAGAGAGAAGCTGAAACAGAAGAGGGAAACGAAAAATTTGTGGAAAAAATCATTCCTGCAACACATTTATATTCAGTGGCAAAGTAGTAAATTAGATAAAAATTAGAAGTGTCAAATATATAAAAAAACGGGTTGACTTTATTTTGGTATATCATATATGACTGTTTAAAAAAAAAGGTCAAATAAATAAAAACCATTGCGTCAAATATTCCGAAATTTCTTGTAGTGATTGTCTATGATATGGCATTGAAGACTTGGCCATATGTCCAAAAAGGGTTTGAAGATTCTCTCGGATCGAAAACTACTTCCTGGAATTAAAACTGTAAGTTTACCATTCTGTGAGCATTCTGTTATTAGCAAGCAAAATAGTCTGAGATTTAGCAGATCTATTGCTAGGAGTAAAAATATTCTAGACTTGATTCATTTTGATGTTTGGAAATCACCGGTTACATCCCTAGGAGGAGCAAATTACTTTGTATTGTTTGTTGATGATTATTATAGGAGATGTTGGGTATATGTCATCAAGAAAAAGTCAGATGTATTTCGTGTATTTAAAGCCTTCAAAGCATAGGTGGAACTTAAGTCCAAAAAAAGATCAAGTGTTTGAGGACAGATAATGAGAAAGAATTCTGCAACAAGGAATTTGACGCATTTTGCAGTCAAGAAGGTGTGAAACGACAGAAGACAGTTGCTTACACACCATAACACAATGGAGTGGCAGAGCGGATAAATAGAACTCTCGTAGAAAGAATGAGAGCGTTACGAAGGACTGTGGGTATACCCATGACATTTTGGGCAGAAGCAGCCACTATAGCCTGTTACTTGATAAATAGGTCTCAATCAACAGTAATTGAGATGAAGACACCTATGGAGATGTAGACTGGTAAGCCAACTGATTATTCCTTCCTTTATATTTTTGGATGTCGTGCGTATGTGATGTATCATGGAAAGAAAGAATGAAGCTGGATCCAAAATCTAGAAAATATATCTTCTTGAGGTATGCTGATGGAGTAAAAGGGTATCGACTATAGGATCTTACTGCCCGTAAGGTTGCCATCAGCAGGGATTTTGTCTTTGTAGAAAACATGTTTAAATGTGAAGAAAGTGATAGCACAAAGAAAAGTGTTGAGACTGTATCAATACAAGAATAAACAATTTCTTCTGAAGCAATACCAAAACACGATGATCAAGAACCAGTTGAGTCTGAAGCACCTGAAGTCCATCGATCAACTTGAGAAATAAGGGAATCTTCTTGGTACTCAGAGTATGTGATGGCGAGCAATATTGCATATTGTCTCCTAACAAAAGATAGGGAGCCTTCAACCTTTTAGGAGGCTATAAAAAGTTCTGATGCATCTCTATAGATGACAGCAATGCATGAAGAGATGGAAGCTTTAGACAAAACAAGATATGGGAACTTGTGTCACTACCACATGGAAGAAAAGCCATCGGAAACAAATGTGTCTACAAGATCAAACGTGATGGCAATGATCAAGTGGAGCGATATTGTGCTAGACTGATGGTCAAAGGATATGCTCAGAAAGAAAGAGTTGATTTCAACGAGATATTCTCTCTTATGGTACGACTTACAACAATTCAGGCAGTCTTAGCTATGTGTGCTACATTTGACTTAACTTATAGCAGTTAGATGTAAAACTACGTTTCTTTATGGAGAACTTGAAGATGAAATTTATATGCTCCAACCGGAAGGTTTTGTTAAAGAATGAAAAGCGAGCTTGGTTTGCAGATTGACCAAATCTCTATACGGCTTAAAACAGGTGTCATTCATTCATCATCGGCCTTGGGTACAGCAGACTCAGTTCAAATCATTGTACGTATTACAAGAGGTTTGAGAAAGACTTTGTCATTTTGCTGTTCTACGTGGACGATATGTTGGTAGCAGACACTAACAAAGACCAAGTCCAAGAATTGAAGGCACAATTGGCTAGGGGATTTAAAATGAAGCATTTAGGATCGGCAAACAAGATTCTAGGGATGCAAATTCACCGGGACAGGAAAAATAGGAAGATTTGGCTATCTCAAAAAAACTACTTAAAGAAAATCTTGCGCCGCTTCAACATGCAAGATTGTAGGCCAATTTCCACCCCATTTCCTGTTAATCATAAATTATCATCAAGTATGAGCCCTAGAAATGAAGCGGAGATGATGAAAATGTCTTGAGTATCGTATGCATCAGCAGTAGGAAGCCTAATGTATGCTATGATCTGTACAAGATCAGACATTATATAAGCAGTGGGAGCGGTTAGTAGATTCATGGCTAATCCGGGGAGAGAGCATTGGAATTCTGTTAAGAGGATCCTTAGATACATCAAAGGGACCTCTGATGCTGCACTATGCTATGGAGGATCAGAGTTCATTGTCAAGGGCTATTTTGATTCAGATTTTGCAGGAGATCTTAACAAAAGGAAGTCCACTACAGGCTATGTGTTTACACTTACAGGAGGTGCTGTGAGCTGGGTATCCAAACTTCAAACTATTGTGGCTCTATCTGCAACAGAAGTATAGTATATGGCAGCTACACAAGCTTGCGAGGAAGCTATTTGGATCAAAAGGTTATTGGAGAAAGTGGGGCACAAACAAGAGAAGATTTCTTTTTTATTTTGTGACAGTCAAAGTGCCTTACATATCGTAAGGAATCCAGTTTTTCATTCAAGAATGAAGCACATGGGAGTTTAATATCATTATGTACGAGAAGTAGTGGAAGATGGAATAGTGGATATACAAAAAATCCACATGAAAGACAACATAACAGATGCATTGACCAAATCAATCAATGCTGACAAGTTCATCTGGTATAGAATGTCTTGTGGCCTGTTAGAGACGTGGTCGTGAGCAGCATGTATAGAGTTAAGATTGAAAGGAAAAATGCCTTCAAGTGGAAGAATGTGAAGTGTAAAGAGTGTGAAGGCATTTTTGCCTTTCACACAATCCCACATTTTGGTGGGAAACAAAATGCTAAAGGGGAGACTAGGCTATATAATAAAGTCTCTTCCTCCCCTTTTACTTATCCCAAGCTTATGTATTAAGCTTTTCTCTTCTTTCTCTCTTATTATCTCCTCCATTCTAATTGTGAAAGATATTGTAATATTTTTCTTCATAGCAAAATATTTTTGCTCTTGTCCCGTGTAGGTTTCCCTCAAATTGAGGATTTTACCACGTTAAATTTGTGCATTTATTTTCTTTATTGGCTTTAAATTATTTTAAGTGGAAGGTTGATCCACCCAAGTTGTCTATTTTATTTATTGTGGAAGGCAATGCCACCCAAATTGTTATTTCTAACATAATAATTTGTTTCTTGTCTTATATTTGAGCTGCAGTGAATATGAATCCAGTTTTTCATTCAAGAATGAAGCACATGGGAGTTTAATATCATTATGTACGAGAAGTAGTGGAAGATGGAATAGTGGATATACAAAAAATCCATATGAAAGACAACATAACAGATGCATTGACCAAATCAATCAATGCTGACAAGTTCATCTGGTATAGAATGTCTTGTGGCCTGTTAGAGACGTGGTCGTGAGCAGCATGTATAGAGTTAAGATTGAAAGGAAAAATGCCTTCAAGTGGAAGAATGTGAAGTGTAAAGAGTGTGAAGGCATTTTTGCCTTTCACACAATCCCACATTTTGGTGGGAAACAAAATGCTAAAGGGGAGACTAGGCTATATAATAAAGTCTCTTCCTCCCCTTTTACTTATCCCAAGCTTATGTATTAAGCTTTTCTCTTCTTTCTCTCTTATTATCTCCTCCATTCTAATTGTGAAAGATATTGTAATATTTTTCTTCATAGCAAAATATTTTTGCTCTTGTCCCGTGTAGGTTTCCCTCAAATTGAGGATTTTACCACGTTAAATTTGTGCATTTATTTTCTTTATTGGCTTTAAATTATTTTAAGTGGAAGGTTGATCCACCCAAGTTGTCTATTTTATTTATTGTGGAAGGCAATGCCACCCAAATTGTTATTTCTAACATAATAATTTGTTTCTTGTCTTATATTTGAGCTGCAGTGAGAGTGTTCAATCTCCTAACATATAATTTCTTTGTTTCTGATTCCATATTCTTAAATGATTAAGCAAATATTGAGGAAGCATGTGGAAGGATTCATGGGCCGAGCCTTTGGCCAGATTTGTCCAACTTCAGCATCCGTATTGATTCTCGCATCAGTCTTTGATTGCCCAGGAGAACTTGACCTTCTGTATTTGAAGCCTAGGTAGCCTTTGGAAATACATTTATAGTTGGATATACCAATTATGACCCATATGGTGTTAGTGGCATCAATAGTACCGGATTTATAATATTCTTACAACATAAACTCTATAATATGATATAGCGACCTCTATGGCAAAATTCTATTAAAGATATAACTTCTCACATCCATTTTTATTTTTTTTCTTAAGTGAATTTTCGTCATATATGCTGTCACATTATGTTGTGTAGTTTATATTGTATGAATGTTGTAGATCCAACATTACTCCAAAGACATAACTAACAAGAAAATTTCATTCTGGTGAGCTAAAATTCTCACTAAGATTTAGTTTGTAACTATTCTTTTATTTAAAAAAAAAATCTATATATAAATGAAATGTGCAAGGTAAACAAAGTTTATAAATACACATTTTTATTAAATAGTAAATGAAAAGTTTAGAGGGAGAGAGAGAAAAATAATTGAAAGTTGTTATTTGGTAAATTGAAATTTAAGTGATTACATTTTATAAATAAAATAGTGAAAAGATAATACAGATCATATAAATAAATTTCTTTTTTCTTTTTTTTTAAATATGGTATAAATTATAGAAATGAATCTTTTCCATATAAATTGTTTGCTTTTAAGAACTTTGGGTGAGTTATAAGTAAGAAATTTTGTTAAAGCAAGGCCATAAATATAAAATTTAAACTTTTAATATGAAATTGAAAAGTTTCTCAACATTCGGCTTGGCTATAACCTTAGTTCCACCACTAGATGGTGCCATATGTAGGACAGAGTAAGACTTTAATGATAAAATAATTTTTTTTCATATTTTTCATTCTTCTTTTGTGGGAAAATGGAAATTGAGATATGTATTAAAAAAACTTATAAGTTATTAAATTTGAAAGATTAGGAAATTAATTAAATTGAAACATAATTTCGCGGCATCAAAAGCATTGGTTTCCTAATTTGTTTTGCATGCCTACATACATTTATTCATTTTGATATCTACACTGGCTTAAGACTGATTGTGTGACATCCTAATTTGCAAGTATGTGCCTAACCTTCATTTCATTATTATTATGTGTGTCACTCGTATTATTAATTGTCTATATACATGAGAGTGAGGTGTTAGTAGGCATGGGATGGAAGGGCTATGTAAGAAGACTTGAAAACTTAGGGGTTTAAACTGAGTTTTTGCCTATTTGGATAAGTATAAAAGAAAAGGGGTAAGAGATTTCTAGAGGAATTTCTTATTTGATTCTTAGCTATTTGCCAACAAATTAAGGAAGAAGAAGGAGGAACGAAGCAAGCTAGAGGTAGGACCTAATTTCTCCTCCAATTTCTTGTATTGTTCCATTGATTTTTGCAAGAAATTAATGTGATATAGCGTGAATCATGGTATAATTGTGTTATGCATGTTCTAAAATTTGTTTGAAAACATGATTTTATATGAGTTATGAAAGACCTAAGGGGACTAGATGATGATAGGAGATTGAAAATGATGATAGAGTTTGAATTCTACAGAGTTACTATTCTAAGCATCTTTAAGTACGAAAATTCTAAAAAATACTAGGGTCATCTTTTGGTTCCAAAATTTTTATATGATAAACTAGACATGTCAAGGATTTCATATAATTTTGAACGACTCAAAAAATTTGAAGTATGTGAATTTTGGTGAATTTTTGAAATACTTACACGAAATTTGGACTTCCCCTGTTTTTAAACAGAGCAGGGGGAACAAATTTTAATAAGCGACCAAATCTTCATAAAAACTTTTGATTTTTGGTATAAAAGGCCTTGAACATGTTTTCTTTTAAATTGAAATTTTTTATGGTTTTTGGAGTTTTGTACGAATTGTTTTGATTTTTCAAATTTGGACTTATAAAACTGAGAATTTCATCTTTTAGAACAGAGTATATAAAGTAAATCACTTTTGATCGACGTAAACTCATTATAAAATTGTAATTTTTGTTAAAATGACTTTTATATATGTCTATTACAACACTAAAATATTTGGTCAAGATTTGATTATTGTAGAATTTTATAAAATTCTTCAACATAGCACAGCTCAATTGAGAGGCCTGTAGACAGGATATTTGTGTGAGCAAAATTAAGGGATTTCAAGGGGCACTTAGCCTCATTTTGATCCCATAAATTTCATCGGATATTGCACATATGATTATTTGACCCCATGAATTTTGTTGAGGATTGGGACAAGCATCCTCCTACTAAAATTACTCAACCGATTATGTGTATAGTGTTGAAATGTTAGTGAAGTTATTTTGGTGGTTGAGTTGTACGTGGAAATGATATGTGAGAAATTATGAATATAATGGAAACATGCCTATTGCCTTGGGACTTTAAGCTCTAATTGAGCAATTGATAGCATGTGGCCACCTCTTGAAGGGTTCGGAAACTACAAAGTGCCACATGTTATGAGCAATTTCACGGAGGTCACCCCTTGAAGGTCATAAGGACTGCAAAGTATCACACACAATACAAAGTGTCATGTATAAACTGTTATGAATGATTTAGGGAAAGAAGGTCTGAACCATGTGTTTCCTCGCGAAGGATTTGATAGTATGGATCCGGTATCTCCCAGATTATTGGACTAGCCTTTAATTTGTGATAATATGTGATATGCGTCACCAAGGTTAACGTGAATTAAGATGTGTGAATGCATGATGTGAAATGTGGTATGTTGTAAGAGTGAAATGCATGCTAAAACCTTGGGATATTGAATGTTCATTGTGTGATTAAGGGATGAGGGCCATCTCTTGAAGGTTATAAGAACCACAAAGTGTCACACACAACACAAAGTGTCACATGTGAAACTATGATTGAATGCATGGGGGGGACGTCAAACCATGTGCTTCCTTGAGTAGGATTCGGTAGCATAGGTCAGGTATCACTTGGATTGTCAGACTAGCCTCAGATGAGTGATATTATGTGATGTGTCTCCCTAAGGTTTCATTGAAATGAAATAAGTATATACGTGTAAATGATGTGAGCTGCTTGAGAAAAGCATATGTATGAATGTGTATAAGGTTGCTAATGGCTTGAGAAAAGCGTATATGAAGTGAGCTTTATGTTTGCATTTGTGTATGAAGAATGTAAATGACTTGAGAAGTGCATATGTGAAATGTAAACAGTAATGGTGTAGATATGTGAGTGGTAGACAAGAGTAAAAATTTATAGGCTAAAACACAGAATTGGCGCAGGAGTGCCAATGGAGTGGTGCAGGAATGCAAACTTAACCGACCTAAAGAGGTCTAGGCAGAGAGTTGGTGCAGGCACGCAACTCTTTTGGCGTAGGAGCGTCAACTTGAAACTTGGACAAAGTTAGGAACCAGAAACTTGGCACTGTCACACAACTTTCCTCGTCCAGAAACACGATTTTTGTATTATAGACACTGTTTTTTGACTTCTGTAACAAGTTATTCCTTTCTTGTATGTTAAGAAATGAACAGTAACTATAATCTGAATTGACTCTTGTTGTTTAATTGGCTATTGTAATGCTTTTATTTAGCTTACTTAATGGGTTCATCACTCATAAATTTATTGTCTATCTCAGGTGACCAATAATTTTGTTATTCGATGAAGTATTTTGGCAGGACGATGGGAGTTCCCTTAGGAACCATAGGTTATTGTGATATTATTTTTGTTTTGATTATTGCTTTGATTTAGTTTATGTTATTTTGTTTGTTCCTTCTAAATGTTTAGAGTCGCATTATGGACCTTTAAGGTGTGGGGTGTGATAGTAGTGGTATTGAAGCCTAGGTTTAAGATTCTGTAGAAATTTTGTTACAAGCAGTCAAAGGAACCAAGTCCTATGCCAAATCCTCAGCATTAAGAATTAGTGAGTCATTTTATGAGAATTACTAACATTAGAATATGTGTGATACTCTGTTTTGTTGTAGAAAATTATATTCACGTCTTGTTTACTCTTTGATTCGGGTGCTATGCACTCTTTTCTATCGCATGTGTTTGCCAATGAAGTGGATGTAATACCTTCCATCTTGGATGTTAAATTGTGTGTCTTCACCCCTTCAAGAGTGTCATTATCTGCCAGTGAGAATTTGAGGTTTTGTAAGATCAATATAGCTGATAGAGAGTTAGATGTCGACTTGACGATCTTGGAGATGTATGATATTACTGTGATTTTGGGTATAGATTGGTTATCCTAGCATCAAATAATGTCCAACGTTTTGAGAAGAAGGCGGTGTTCCATCCTTCTACTGTATTTGAATTTAGCTTTGTTAGGACTAGACTGTCCTCATTGCCAAGGATTGAGCATCCACGATATTTTTATGGTTAATGAGTTTATGGATGAATTTTAATTATGAGATGTGTTTGATTTTATATGCTTATTTGTGTATATAAGTTATATTCTATTGAACTACTATGAACATGACCTAAATGAAAATGTGAATGTTTCCATCTGCATGTGAACTTGGGTATGAAATTGCATGAATAATGGATGCCAATGAAGTATTATGCACGTATAAAAATACCATGAATGTGACATGAATGGGAAATGAAATTTGACCATGAGACTATGGGCATTGTGAATTTCTAGTAATGTCATTCGGAATTACAAATGTCCAAGTTGCTTTCATGGACCTTATGAACCTTGTCTTTAGAGAATTCTTTGATAGATTTGTAATCATGTTCACTGAAGATATTCTAGTGTATTCCAAGAATTCAGACGAGCGCGGGGAACATTTGATGGTGGTGCTGCAAACATTGAGAGAAAATCAATTGTATGCCAAATTTAAGAAGTGTGAATTCTGTTGGCACCAAATTGCCTTCTTGGGTTGTATAGTTTTGGGTGAAGGTATAACGGTGGACCCAAGTAAGGTAGAAGCCATTGTGAAGTGGCTGAGACCAACTAATGTGAGTGAAGTTCGGAGCTTTCTAGGTTTGGCCAGCTACTATAGAAGATTCGTGGAGGGTTTCTCCAAGATAGCCTCACTATTGACACAGTTGACCAGATTTTTTGTGGTCGAATAAATGTGAAAAGAGTTTCTAAGAACTCAAGAAAAGATCAATAACGGCCCCAATGCTTACTATACCTTCCAGTTCTGACCGATTTGTGATATACAGTGATGCTTCTAAAAATGGGCTTGGGTGTGTCTTGACGCAAAATGACAAAGTTATAGCCTATGCATCTGGACAATTAAGAAGTTATAAAATGAATTACCCAACCCACGATCTGGAATTGGTAGCTGTGGTGTTTGCACTCAAAATATGGAGGCATTATCTATATGGGGCAAGATGTGAAATTTATATTGACCATAAGAATCTCAAGTATCTTTTTCACTCAAAAGGAGTTGAATATGACACAAAGGCAATAACTAGAATTAGATGAAGATTATGACTATGTGATCAAGTATCACCTGGGGAAAGCCAATGTGGTAGTGGATGCATTGAGCTAGAAGTCTTCTGGACAGATGGCTACACTAATCACCACACAGAAACATATAGAGGTCGATATGGAGAAACTTGCTATAGAGATTGTTCAACCAGGCAAATATTTACATTTGGCATCATTAATTGTGAAGGCCATCATTATTGAAAAGATAAAGAAGAGACAATGTGAAGATACATTTTTTGAAGAAAGCGATGGAACAAGTTCCGTTAGGAAGAAAGCCAAGATTTACTATATCTAATGACGGGGTGTTGAACTTTGAAGGAAGATTGTGTGTGCCTAATATTGTTGAATTGAATAAAAATTTTTTGTATGAGACACATAATTCCCCTCATTCAGTACACCTTGGTCTTACAAAGATATTGGGATCTTTGAAATAGTTATTGGCAGATCGGTATGAAGAAAGAAATAGTTCAGTTCATTGAGCAATGCATAACTTGTCAAAAAGTCAAGGTTGAACATCAAAGACCATCTGGGTTACTGAAGCCTTTAATGATACCAGAATGGAAATGGGAGCATATTACCATGGATTTTCTTGTGGGCTTACCTAGAACTCAAAATGGGCACGATGCAATTTCAGTAAATGTTGATCGGTTGACAAAGTCTACACATGTCCTTCCTATTCACACTACTTTTACCATCGACTGGTATGCTCAACTTTGCGTGAATGAGAGTGTTAAGCTACATGGAGTTTCGATATCTATTGTTTGAGATTGGGATGCAAGGTTCATCTCCTTACTTTGGAGAATTCTGCATAAGGCCATGGGTACTAAATTGAACTTTAATATGGCTTTTCATCCGCAAACGGATGGCCAATCGAAGCAAGCTATCTAGATTTTGGAAGATATGCTTAGGGCCTATGTGTTGGATTTCAAGGATAGTTAGGATAAGCACTTGAGTTTAGTAGAGTTTGCTTATAATAATAGTTACAAAGCCATAATTAGTATGAACCCTTATGAAGCACTGTATGGGAGGAAATGTAGGTCTCCCATTCATTGGGATGAAGTCGGTGAAAGGAAAATCATTGGACCCAAAATCATTTAGTAGACTTGTGAAATCATCCAAAAAGTAAAGGAAAGGATGAAAATGGCTTAGAGTAGACAAAATAGCTATGTAGATCGCCGAAGAAAGAAGTTGGAATTTGAAATTAGAGATAAAGTCTTTCTCAAAGTTGCTCCAATAAAAGGAGTGATGAGGTTTAGAAAGAAGGAAAGATTAAGCCCCAGACACATGGGCCCCTATGAGATATTAGAACGGATCGGGGAGTGCATGATGTGTTCCATATCCCCATATTGAGAATGTATATTTTGGATCCATCTCATGTGCTAAGTTTTGAATTACCAGAACTGCATATGGATCTTACTTGCGAGGAGAGGCCAATGCAAATTGTGGATCGTAAGAAACATGAATTACAGAAGAAAAGGTGAAGGTACTCTTGAGAAATCACTCTATTGAAGAAGTGACTTGGGAGTGAGAGGAAGAGATGCGCGAAACATACCCCTCATTGTTCAAATGAATCTTATTGAATTTTGAGGACATAATTTTTTGAAAGGGGGAGAGTTGTGACATCCTAATTTGTAAGTATGTGCCTAACCTTCATTTCATTATTATATAATTTAAATTCTATTTTTTAAATTAAATAAATTATTATTTTTAACTTGTCTTTGTTTTTAAGTCAAATTATAATTTGGAAGCTTGTAATTATTTTTAAGAGGTAGATTTTATTATTAAATAGAAATATTAAAAAATTTCATAGTTGGTCTATTATTTTCATGAATTACTTAAGATATGTGTTAATATATGATTGATAATAGACATAATTTAAGAATAACATTATATTATATTTATTATGATATGTTGATATTAATAAGAAATTAATATTACTATTAAAATTTATTTGTTTTATTAATTAGAATAACTATGGATAGGGATGACAATTTTACCCATGTATTCGAGTATCCGCATACCCATACCCTAATGGGGACAGTATGGTATGGATATCACTTTATGGGTAAAGATATGAAAAATTAGATCTTGATGTTCACTCTTCTTCTTGCAATTTATCAATCATGATTTTGATCCTAACTTGACAACACCCATAATATCAAATGATGGAACAATAATTATTAAATTTAGTATTAAATGTATTTTAAGTTATGCTAAAAAGATGTAGTTTTATACTTTAGGTATTAAACTTGTTATGTTTTATTTAAATAAAGATTAATAGTTTTTTAATATGATATTTAAAGGGCATAAAGGATGTGGGTAAGGTTTAAACCCATACCCTTACCCTACCCATACATTTCAAGGTCTAATTTTTCATATCTTTACCTTATCTAAATCTGAAGAGAAACTAAGCTGCTGAAGGTTTTGAAAGGATGTTCACTCTTAAAAGAGTGCGACAACGAGCACCTTGAGAGAGAGTTGAGAAGAAATGTAATATGGTAGAGAAGCCTATCAATGAAAACAGTGGTGAAAGTGGAGTATTATCAACTTAATTTAAAGATTTTTGTTTAATAGGTAGCCAGTAATATAATATTATTGAATAATATTATAATTATAACTCATTTATAATTAACATTTTTTTACACGATAACTTAGCAAAATATTAATGGATGGATAATCACTATGTCATATATTATTTATTTATTTTTATTTTTTACTTATTGAATGATATTTTGCCAACTCAAGTCATAAAGAATATTTTATTGGAGATGAGTTTTAGGTGTAGTATTACTTAATATTACATATTACTTAATTATTGTTCTTTTTATTTAATTTTTGTGTAATAATGGAGAATTAGTTAATTTGTTATATATTAATGTTATATTTTGATATAAATTTTGATATGCAGGCTAAATGAGTCAAATTAAGAAGAATTACTTTAAAGATGTGCTATCTATTAACCAGATTGATAACAATGGATTAATTGCTGACATTGACTCTAAAGTTAGATGATCTATATGTTGTCATTTTGTTATTAAGAATGGCAGATAGCAACAGGAAGTGAAGATGTAAATTAATGTTCATTTTAGTACTTTTGAGCATACTTATGTGTCCATTTATCATAATAAGTATAAAAGAATAATCGAATACAGAAAAGATTTATTAAGACGGGAGGGAATTGATGATAATATTTTAATGGTGAAGCATTACTTAACTTTTTCATGCTGACATATAGATTTCTTCCTATGTTTTTCACATGTATGAACTTCTCAAAATGTTCATAGTGAGAGGCCTTCCATGCAGTACTTAATTTGATATACGATTAAGGGTCTTGTGTGTTCATGTGTTCCTTTTTGTTTTAATTTTTATATCTTATAAACTGATCAGAAGTATTTATAAACTGATCAGAAGTATTTATAAACTGATCAGAACTAAAGTCAATATATAATTTTCTCTATTAATTAATCCCTAATTTGTAATATGTATTATGGTAATTCTTGTACAACAACTTTTTCAAAATACATTTTAAATTTTTTCAATAAAATTAAATTAACAAGCATACACTTAATTAAATAAATAGGCATTTAAACATGTGTTCTTGATTAAGATGAACTCTAATAAACCAAAAAGAAAAAAGAAAAATGGTTGTCGAAAGGTTATCAACAATTTTTTTTTTCCAAATTACCCTAACTTAGTTGAATTTAAACAAGCAGCCAATTAAAATAAAATATGCATATTTTAGTTTTAAGTTTAACTGTAGTCTTCCTTTGACTACAGACAACAAATCTTAGGGGTTTTTTACGCCTTTTCCACAGAGATAAAAACCTCTAAGATTACTTTTTAAGCCGAAAAAGGTGAGCGTTTCGTAGATGGTTACTTGGAAGATACTAGAGCTGCTGAGCGATTAAAGACTGTCTTCAACAAGTAAGTTCTTTCTCTACTCACAGTTAATTTTGATTTATAGTTGGAATTTAATTTAATTAAGTTCTAGATCTAGTAATTTTAAGAATCAAAATCTAAACTTTAGATCCGATTTCTCTCATCGTTGGCACTTTGCTATATATCTTCAATGGCTGGATCAAGTTGTTTTTCTATACTTATGACCAAGCCATGGATCAATATCTTAGATTAGGCAGAGTGCTGTTTATTTGCTGGCCTGCTTCACTACAGCCACATCAAGTGTGGAAAGACAGTCACACGAAGGCTTAAGAAATCTCTGAGCAACTACAACCAAACAAAGAGACCTAGATCAAAAAGTCAGAATCTTAATCTTCAAATTAAACCGCTGTATATTTTCTTAGTTGAATCACTAGCTCCAACTACTGTCATACTTTATTTATTTTCTTAAAATTTAAAGTGAGAAGAAAGGGGAGGAAATAGGTGAGAGTAAACAAAGAAGAGGGATACAAGTGGAAGAGAGATTAAAAAAGAAAATACTGCTTAATCAATAAGTAGTTCAAACTTAAAATTGAAAAGTAACAATGTGAGTGAGAAGTGAGGGCATTTTTCAATCACAAGGGGTTTCTGAAAACCAAGTCTGAACTTTTCGGGGCCCGGTGCCTGCTTGGTATTTCCCAAACATCACCCTGTGTTTGTACTCTCTGCAACGTTCATTTTGGATATAAAAGTTTCAACATTTCTGGGGCCCAAAAATCTGCAAAATGATCTCTTGTCACAAAGATTATCCTAAAATATTGACTTCAAATTCTCTAAACTATTCTTTTAAAATTTATTTCTAACCTATTTACATATAATTTATTATTTTATTTTTTAAACATTACATTTAATTTTTCGTCTCTAATTTTATATAATATTTCTCTTAAGACTTTTAAAATTATTTAATTGATGGTCATCAGCTTGTTCACGTGTTTTCAGCATTAATTTTATTTTATTTTTTTGTAAATACTTATAACATATAAATAAAAATCACAAGAAAAAATAATGTGAATAGAGATATATGTATATAAATATTAATTTTAAACAATATAATTCATATTTTAAAAAATAAAAGAATAAATATATCATTGGATTTTTATATTAAACTAATTTAGACTTGGATTTAATTTACACCTATTAGATTTTAGACAAAATAAAGTTTTGTAAATAATAATTTCAAAATTTTATGATGAAAAAATTAACATAAGAAATTTTATAATTTTTAATAAATTCTCAAAATTTTTAAAATAATACGTATTTGACATATTGAATTTTTAAATATTTTTGTCAAGATAATAAACAAAATAAGCATGAATTCATTTAAGAGTTATAATTATCAAAACAATTAGATAATATAGTAAAATTTATAAAAATATTAAAAAAATAAATTTCCAATATATATATATATATATATGTATGTATGTATGTATGTATGTATGTATGTATGTATGTATATGCTAAGACTAGTTTGAAGACTTTTATTACCAATGTTTAAACAAGAGTCCAACAAGAAAAGCAAGAAAAACATGTAAACTAAGATGTTAACAATATCAAGAAATAAACAAAATACACAAACATTAACATGGTTTGATTCAAACTCGACTTCTATCCACACAAAGATTCTTTATTCTATATCCAAAGAGAAGACAACGCCCTCACTAGTCACTCACACTGTTATTCATATAGTGTTGTGGTTTCTCAAACACAATGCATCAATTATAACAGACAACGTAGCATATAACTATTTTATACACGAGTTACATTTGAGAGTCAGGATTGGACTAATAAAGATTGGGATTGTAATAGGATAAGATTAGACTAAACTACTATAGATAGTGTTGTCTTATACTTGGTGTAGTATTTGATTAGACTATATTAAAATATAATCAATTTTTAAAAAATAAAATTTTAAATATAAACTAAGTTAATTTTATTCAAGTTTAATTCATTATTACATCATTTTTATAATTAATTTTTTAAATATATTTAAAAATATATTTATTTAAAAATTATTATTTTATTAAAAAAGTTATTTTAATATTATTTAATATGAATATAATAATATTTTATTTTCATTTATTATTATATCATATTTCAATTATAATATTATGAATTATAATAAGAGTAAAAAACTTGTAATATTAAGAAAAATAAAATATTTATGGTAAAAATTATTTTTATTACATCACAATTAAATATTTAAATATAGTTAAAAAATTATATTTATTTCAAAATTATTGAATATTACTATTTTATTAAAAGAAAGTATCTTTAACATTATTTAATATAAGTTTAATAATATTTATTTTTTATTTGTCATTATATTATATTTTAATTATAATATTATGAACTATAATAGAAATAAATTTTTTTAACATTAAGAAAAACAAAATATTTATAATAAAAATTATTTTTAATACATAATAATTAAATATTTAAATATAGATAAAAATTATATTTATTTCAAAATTATTGAATATTACTATTTTATTAAAAGTATGTATTTTTATTATTATTTAATATAAGTTTAATAATATTTATTTTTATTTATTATTATATTATATTTATCATATAAATTAAAAATTAATATCATTTTAATTAAGTAATTTATATTATTTTTTATCATTTTATTTTAAATTTTATTACATAATTAATAATTTCAAATTAATATTAATTTTACTATTTATTTCTTTTTTTAATATTAGTACATTAATATTTATTTGAAAATAGTTTATAAATTATTTATTTTATTATTTTTAATTTTTAAATACTTATCCCAATCTTGGAACTCCTTGTCCCATGAGTTGAGATAAAGACAAAAAGATTGGGACTTACCCTAATCCAATCCCAATTTTCAAAAATTGCTCCAAACAACAGACTAGGATAAGGAATCCCAAATAATAGTCCAATTCTCCCCCTAGCCTGGCTTCAAATGCATCCATGAAATTTATTGAACCTATATATATATATATATATAGGAAAGAGATATTTTGACACAAGACTTTAACACAAAACTAGACAAAATTTTTCAGTCATTGATCTATAAAATCTAATTATTTAGATGATTGATAAGTTAGTAGCATTAAATGTATCTTGTTGATGTTCAATCTCAATAATTAGATTTTGGGAGATCAACAGGTAGAAAATTGTGTCAATAAATTGTGTTAAAATATCATCTTCTATATACACACACATATAGTGTTAATAAATTGTGTTAAAACTTTGTATAAAAATATTCATTAATCTCACTAAAACTAATAGTTGAGATTGCAAAAATTGGATTTTATAGATCAATTGTCAGAAATTTTTGTTTATTTTTGTATCAAAAGATCCCTTTTTATATTTGATATATTCAAGATAATTAAGTTTTGATAAATGAATAATTAAAAAGATACGTCATCGGTCCCTAGCATGTTGAAATAATTGAGAGTTGCGGAGCTGTCCAACTCCAGTTGTGCAGTGTAATTGACAGAGGAGTCACGCTTTCTTTTAAATTGGATATTAGGGAAGTCATGTTATAAATTTGAACCTCGGAATTTTAACAATTATTTACAACTTAATAATTTGTAATTCTAATATAATTATTTTATGACAACTTGGTATATATCCCAAATGATTATAGTGGGGAAGCAACGGCCAATGATGAAATAGTGGATCATCATTCAGAGAAAAAGATAGAGAATGTTGATATAATAGGTGATCAAGTACCTATTAATAACGCCGCAGAGAATACCTATTAATAACGCCGCAGAGAATATTGCTAAGGCTAATGAATTATCAAGTTATGTCGATGCAGAACTTTGAGTTTTATCTCCAATAGGACCTGCTAGAAAATTTTTTAAAGTACATGAACTTCTTCGAAACGTGAATGCAAAAGCCTATGAACCTCATATACTTGCAATTGGTCCTTAACACCGGCTTAACAAGAATCAGTTAAGTGCGATGGAATAGCACAAGCTGCACTATCTGAAAGAGCTTCTGGAGCGAAAGGAGGAAAATAATACGAACATGTCTCAGTCATGCAGGAATTGGAAGGAGAAGCTTGTGCTTGTTATGTGCATTCTGTAGATCTTAAAGATGATGAGTTTGTGAAAATGATGTTGCTCAA
The DNA here is from genome assembly GCA_013180625.2 of Boswellia sacra. NCBI lineage: Eukaryota > Viridiplantae > Streptophyta > Magnoliopsida > Sapindales > Burseraceae > Boswellia > Boswellia sacra. The sequence goes on along the minus strand of SNVD02004548.1, from coordinate 158,364 downwards.
TGCTTGCTTCATCGTTGAGCTACTCCACAAGTGTACGAGGACAATCGAGAAGAATGATTTTGATCCTGTCCTGAAAGGAGGATGGATCACTGGTAACGTTTTCCACGATTTATTATTAGTTGATTTTCAACTTCCCTTTTCTGTTCTTAAAAAGTTATTCGACATGACTCAGATTAATGACGAAAAAAGCCTTTGTCACTTGATTTTTGAATTTTTCAAAATTACGCGTATCACGGCGGGGCCTCTCCCAAAGGATGAACCTATTACAAATATCCCGCCGAGCATCTACTGGGATTGTTACACAGGTACTTGGGGAAGTATCATCCAGAAATGGACAGTATAGATGTTAAAGAAGAGAATAATTGGAGTTTCGTGTGTAGTTGGATTCCTTGGTCTCCGAAGATGGACAATAGGACTAAAGTGTCTGAAGAAAATAATTGGACCTCTAAATTCATAATTGGATTTGGAAGTGGTTTTGTTTGTGTTCAAAAATTTATAGTGGGAAGTTGACAGCAAAGCATGACGAGTGGTTTACTACTATTCGTTGCCCCACACAGCTCAAAGAGGCGAGGATCAAGTTTAAGAAGGTTATGAGCGATAACCTATTTGCTGTAGAGTTCAAAGATGGAATAATGGAAATCCCAACATTGTTCATTGTAGATAACAGCGAGTCTTTCTTCCGAAATTTAATTGCCTATGAGCAGTTCTACCAGGAACCGACTATGCATAACGTTACTGATTACATAGGACTCACGGATTGCCTCGTAAACACCTCAAAGGATGTGGAGTTACTCTGTGCACGTGGAATTATTGAGGACGGGTTAGGTGATGATGAAGTTGTTGCCAAGATGTTCAATAGGCTTTGCGACATTGTCATCTTTTCTCCTCCAAAGGAAAACAAATACCATAAAATATTCCAGGACGTCAAGCATCACTGTGACGGGCGTTGAAACACATGGAAAGCCAACTTAAGGCGCAACTACCTAAACACTCCATGGGCATTAAGTTCATTTATTGCCGCTGCATCATTGCTTCTAATTATTCGGCGACCCAAACTTTATTTTGGGTTCTTGCTTTTATAAAACAAAAATAACAAGTCATTTTGCAGAGGAGGAAGTCTCGGATATTGGATATTCATGGAACATGGGAAGTGTACGCATGGTGATTATTGTGGCTGCAATGAACTGTCGAAAGATAATTGTAGTATTCTTTCGGTGGAGCCCTGCTTTGATGATTTTCTATTTGTCTGTACTTTATTAATGTATGGTTTCATTTTTATTAAAGTCCGATTTTATAACTTGAGCCACTGAAACTTTTTCTAACTTCAGTGTTGTTTTGTACAATAACTTGAGTTCTGTTTGTATTTCTCAGTGTTGTCATTTTGGAAAATCTTCTTTTACGTCCAGTTAATTTGATCTGACATTTTTTATTTTTAAGTGGCATAGATGATAAAGAGATATTTGGAATCATGGACCAGTACTGCTGTTAGTTATGTGACTGAAATGCCGTGATTCACTTAAATTCATAATTATTGGCTATTGCATCATTTTCACATTACTAAAATAGTCCATGTCATTATATTTTATGAAATGATCATCATGACAGGCGACCTTGTAAGTTAGGTTTTAAAAAATGTTTGTTGATTTTTCCAAAATATTTCTAAACCTCCTATCGATCGAAGCCCCATCTCTTTAGTCATAAGGCTTCTGTCTTCGCTAATGTTCATTTTTTCCTAAAACAAGTTATTAAATTGAAATTAATTATCTATTTTTCCAGTAAGCAATTTTATATTGGTCGACTTATAAACTTCAAACCTCATGATCATATATTGAGCTTACTTTGCATAATATATATTCCATCATAACATGCTAATCATCATTCATAGACTTTAAAAATACGCCGAAATTCATGGTTAAGTAGGTTGTCTTGTACTCATAATTTTCCATGAATATTTATCAAATAAATGGTGAAGTTAGCTTCTGATCCGCTTTGGTTACTCTTTCAGTGTGGGTTCCCGGAAGGCTTATCTTTCCGAGACTTGACTCTGCTATTTGCTACCCAACTTTTTGTGGCTGTTGGTTGTCCGGATGGGCTATCGCTCATAGCAAGTGGACTGACACATACTATATATATAACTGATCAAATACTTATTATGATAGAAATGTTGCTGTCTATACTGATTGAGGTTTATCTTTTTGCCTATATTTACATTTTTCCAGTTTTAGATGATTTACTTTTTGAGGAGTTTCTTGTAAGTTAAAATGAAACAGATCAGTACCTGATACCTATTGAACTTTTTAAGGTTTTACTAAACTGCATTTTGAACAAGAGAGATCCAATCCTGATGGGGTTTCGTTTACTTCAATTTCCAGCATTAAGTACTCTTTAACTTGTTAAAAAGTTTGAGACATTTGTGATATGGGGTTAAGCTGTGGAAGAAACATTCATGACCTGATTTCTATCATGCGGTTATATACTGACAACACGACTCTAACCAAAAGAGAAGCTAGTTATCATTAAAGGCCCAAACAAGTACCTCTCCGAAGCCTAAGTCCAGAAGATTGAAGTGTTGAATTATAAGCAAAATATATATGGCAATAAGATAGAGTACTTCCCTGATGAGCTTTTCTTTAGATTGTATTTATAGTGTGAAATAGTTCCGCAGTTGCAGCGTAGCCCTTTGAAAATCCATTTGTGGTTGGATTGCCTATTGTGGCCCAAACAGAGTCATCAATATATATTGGATGGAAAAACTCTTTAATGATAATAAATTTTGCATGTTTTAGTTTTAATTTTTTATTTTTGCCGACAACAAATAGAAATTGAGATATATATTACTTCGGTTAGTTATTGTTAATTTTCGCAGGGTATAGATAGTTAACACAGACGTAACCGAAACAGTTAAGAATAACGGAACAAAAAATTTTATGTGGTTCGGCTATCAACCAGTATACATCCACGGGTAACAAGAGTTGCAATCCACTATGTTGTATGTGTTTACACTCAACTTAATACTCTTTATAGTAATAGCCATCTACTCACTCACTAACCTAATCTATGTAAACTTGATCACCCTTAATCACAGTCAAAGTTCTTCGTACACTCTTATGATGTTGCACTTCTCAAACATGTCGGACATAACTACAACGGTTTAGTCAGACATAACCATGATAATTATTATAAAATCATTTAATCACTCAATTCTCTTAAGCACTCAATAACTCTCACAAATCAGATCTATCCACATACTCAACGCATATGAGTCATGCGCAGTCTAAACTCACTCAAATCATAAAGGTTTTACAATGAAGATCATGAAAAACAAAGACAATCAAGTGTACTCAACATTTCTGCATATACACCACGCTTTTTTTTTTTTTTGCACTACTTTAAGCCTTAAGTGTATCCCTTTATATAGCCTGCATAAACAACTATATAATTCATGTAATCAACAATTCTAATCAATATCAAATCCCTGCAAAACTAAAATAGGACGATTATATAAACTATAAGAAAACATATCACAATATCCTAATCCAAATAGGAAATTGTAATCAATTAGAATACTAAGGCAATTAAGATAAGTATCAAAAGTATTCTAATTCTAAAAGCTTTCAATAATCAAATCTTTTACTAAAATAAGTATTTAATAATGCATTAAGAAAAAGAATACCACACATGTTTTTATCACAAGTTGACAAAAATAAATATTGATCACATGCATTGCACATGCATGAAATTTGCCACGTGTCACATTCACACTAACATTCTCCTTCTTTTGGTATCTTGTGATGAAAACATTCTCATATTTCTGTGAATAAAATCATGCATGGTTATCCTACATGGATGAGTGTAATACAACTGAAAACAGAATGTAAACACTCAGTCAAAAAATTCATAAAAACAGGAATACCCAACATTCAGTTGTAACAAACATAACTGAAATAACATAACTGAATTAATTATCAGTCTCAGAATGTCAACAACTTGTGATTTGCAAACTGGTCTGTAATAAACTCAAATCACAATCTAAAAACAACATTAACAAACAAATCAATTTACTCAAATCAGAATATAAAACACAAACATGAAACTATCACTCCTTAATCAAACATTAAACCTGCAAAACATCACAATGTATTACTACAAATATCACAAGACAAACTGCATAGCATAGCAGTTCAACCACATACCATTCCCTACAAGTTTAAATGTTAACTAAAATGCGAAGCATAGAAACATAAAAACTTAAGTACTACTCCCCAAGTACTATTACTTCCCCTGGAAGTATTACTACTCCCCCTTGGTTTGATTACAAGTGCCAAAGACAAAGTTCAAAAAATAAACAAAATAAAGTAAATGTTCAGTTTAGTCTAGTTTAGTTAAATCTAGCAGACTTGCGCATAGGCAACTTTGTGGGACACGATTTAGATCTTCCAGTAGTAGTCTTGAAACATGTGAATGCTGGTTTTTGAGAAGTATCAGCAGGAGTTGAAGTAGTAGCCGGCTACGCAATGGTTTCAGTTGATGTAACAACAGCAACAACGATCTCACAAATCTCTCTTGCTTGTCTCTTTACTGTGGCTTCTGTCTTTTGAGAAAAGTCCACCAAAGTTTCAGTCGGTTGCTGTGTGACATGGGGTGGAGATTTAATAGGAATTGAAGCGGAATCTGGTGGGTTGGGAGTGTCATCCACTGTCTTTAAAGAATACTCTTTAGCAACTGGTTTGGATTTCCTTTTACTCCTCTTTTTGTCTTTTCTCTTCCTTTTCTTCATTGATTTTTTACCACTGGATTTGCTCTTAAACTTCTCTTCCAGATTTTGCAGCTTGGCCTTGATAGCTTGATTTTCTTGCATAAGTTTAGCCAAAGAAGAAGTGATTAAAGCAAGTTGCTCATTAATAGAAGCCATCTGGTCTAGCCTAAGGGGTCTCCTCTATCATGGCTGTCTCCAAGGTATTTCCTCCCCTTCAGGTGCATGCCTGATCCTTGTCATGAAACCTTTCTCCATGGCTAGCAAAATCTCCTCAGTATTCTTACCATCCTCCAATTCAATCTCATTTTGCATCAACAATGCATAAATCAAATAGGGCAAAACCAACAGTTTTTGATGAGATTGATATGTTGCAATCTAAACAATGTAATTATACGTCCACATTCTAATATTAATTAGTCGATTGGTGCCAACATAGTAAAGAAACTTGGCTCTATCCTCTCTAACTTTAGTCTGATGTGTGGATGGAACTAATTGTATTGTGTGATTTTATGCAGCACACGATCTTTCAAACTCAAATGTTTTTTTATCAATCCCGTCATGTGGATCCTAATGAATATCATTACTCCTAGTCAGCTCATATGTAACGTCACTCATTTTCAAATCATTATCAACATTATGCTGAATGCTAATAGGAATTTCATAAAACTGGTTTGTGACATTAGGAGAAAATCTAATCAACTTTCCTCTACAATAAACCTTATGAAAGTAATAACTCTTAAGATCATCAATGCAGGGCAAAATATTGGCATAGAATTCTTGAACAAGTGATTTTATAAGAGGAGTTAAATTGGTTACCATCCTCATCCAATGTCTGGATTCAAGCATCTTTCTGAGATGATAGTTATCAAAGTCATCGACTATGACTGGCCTCTCCACACGTTTCTCTCTCTTTGATATGTATCTTCTAAATCGTGTCTCATTCTCCTTTTTCAATAACTTGTAACTGCGAGGATTGACATGATCCTATACCTCACCAAGCATGACATCGTTGTCCTCACTCATAGCTGGGTCAACCATAACTAGTGGAGTTAGAGGTGAATCGGGTTCTTTCATGGATGATTGTTCTGGTTTTGTTGGAGGCGACTGATCTGGTTTGACTTCTGGGTTTGTTTGCTGTGGCTGCTGTTCATTTTGGCTTGATTCATCTTTAGTTGAAGAGTCAAAGATTGATGAAGAACTGATAACTTCAGGCTCACTTGAGGAAGATTGAGTTATAGCTTTGCGTTTAGTCATGGTGGTTGAAGAGAATAAGAAAAAACTTTGCTGCGATTTAAGGTTAATGGAGGGATAAAAACAAATATGGTATTTATATAATCAAGAGTTAATAACTAAGTGTGATATAACTAGCACAAAATCCCAATCCAATCCAAATTCTAGGAGTTCAAATTTGAATAAAATTGATTTTCCAAAATTGATGAAAGAGAAAAATCTCTTGTACAGATTTTTAGCACATTAATTATGGAAATTTCTAAAAAAATATTTTTGAAAAATTTCATTAAACAATGCAATCTTATAAAATCATTAGCTTTTAAATCACCAAATTCTTCTTGCCACTAAACAACCTCCCTCAAAACGACCTTGCTTACATGGCTCACTTTTTGACATATCAACACATAAGAAAATCAAACAGAGTCAGACATGAAGCAGTGGTTTAAAGTGATACTGCATATAACTGAAAACAATTAAAGTTTACATAACTAAAATATCTGAGCTTCATAAAATCATTTTAAAACCAAGCATTTATCAGAGCTGATTAAACACACATCAACTTAAAAAAAAAAATTTTATTATCTTGCCATTCAATTCTGTTGAGTGGTCAACATGAGCATGCTTCTTACACACACAAACATTAATCTCAACGAGATTTATTTTTGTAAAAACCAGTAGCTTTCACACATGAAATGAGGTAGCCCTCTTCTATTAGAGTGGGTTGCCTCAACATATTTTCAAGACACATTGAAGCTACTTTTTAAGGATAGTTTTCACACATCATAACTGGTAGCTCTCTCTGATTTTTTACATTAAATTACCAACAAATTCAAATAATCAAAATAGCTCAACTATGTTTAAATTAAAAAATTGACTAATGATGTTGCAGATATGAATAACATAATTAAACACAATTTTTATGCAAATAACTGACAAATGTCTATGGTTTTTCTCAGTTTTTCAAATCTCAATACATCAAGTGCTTTAGTAAACAAGTCAGCTAGTTGATTCTCAGTAGAGATATGTTCAATATGTATTGTTTTGGTTTCAATAATCTCTCTAATAAAATGATGCATTATATCAATGTGCTTAGTTCTAGAATGTTGGATCGGATTTTTTCAGATATTAGTTGCGCTAGTGTTATCACAAAACAAAGTTATAGAATCTTGATTAATACCATAGTCACTTATCATCTGTTTCATGCAAAGTAACTAAGTGCAGCAGCTTCCAGCAGCTATGTATTCAGCTTCTGCTTTGGACAAAGAAATGTTGTTTTGCTTCTTGTTGTGCCATAAGACCAGGTTATTACCTAGGTAAAAGCAACTACCCCAAGTGCTTTTCCTATCGTCAATGTTTCATGCCTAATCTGCATCATTATAACCTGCAAGACATGTATTTGTGTCCTTAGTAAACCATATTTCAAAATCAAAAGTCCCATGAAAATACCTGATAATTCTTTTCACTACTGATAAATGTAGTTCTTTCGGACATGACTAAAGATGATTACATATTCCAACATTGAAACTGATATCTGGTCTGTTTGCAGTCAGATATAAGAGACTTCCAATCATACTTTTATAAAGACTTAAATCAACATCATTACCTGCATTCTTTTTTGTTAGTTTGATGTTGGTACTCATGGGAATCCTAAATGCCTTAGCCTTGTCTAATTCAAATTTCTTTACCAAGTTTTTAGCATACTTTGATTGTGAAATAAAAATTTCACTTTCGAGTTGCTTCATTTTTAAACCAAGAAAGAAATTCAACTCACCTACCATACTCATCTCAAATTCACTATACATTAGCTCAACAAATTCATTAGCTTTGACTTTATTTATGGAACCAAAGACAATATCATCAACATACACTTGAGCAACAATGAAATAACTTGAAGCATGTTTAATGAATAAAGTTTTATCATTGCTTCCTCTAGTGTAGCATCTTTGAATCAAGAAGCTCGTCAATCTCTCATACCAAGCTCTAGGAGCTTGTTTCAAACCATACAATGCTTTATGAAGCTTACATACGAAATTTGGATGTTTAGGATCAACATATCCTTTACACTGTTCAATATAAGCCTCTTCATTAAGATAGCCATTCAAGAAGGTTATCTTCACATCCATTTGAAACAACTTAAAGTCCAACAAGCATACAATAGCAAGTAGCATAACATATTCAAGTCTAGCAATAGGTGTAAAAGTTTTCTCAAAATCAATTTCTTCAATTTGAGTATAACCTTGTGCAACTAACCTAGCTTTGTTTCTAATGACTTGCCCATTTTCATCAGTTTTATTTTTAAAAATACATTTAGTTCCTATAACATTTGCATCTTTTGGTCTAGGAACTAACACCCATACTTTATTTCTTTAAAACTTATTTAATTCTTCTTGTATTGTATTTATCTAGATATCTTCTTTTAAAGCTTCATTGACATTCTTTGATTCTATTAAAGAGACATAACAAGTATGACTTACCATGTTTCTCACCTTGCTTCTTGTTTTCATTGAGCTTTCTAGACTTTCAATGATTGAAATTGTGGGATGTGCCTTTTGGATCCACGTAAGAGGATCTTTCCTAATGCCAACTTCTCTTATTTGTTTTTTGTCCAGATCAGCATTGTTTGATTGTTTAGTTTTGGCTAAGTTAACTGCACTAATTGTATCAGTCAAACTAATTCTATTTTGCAGTCTGCAGTAGCTGAGTTCGAATCTTTTGTATCCTCTACATTCTCTATCAAACTAATAATTTGTTTCCTACAAATAAATAGAGAAATCATCAGTATCATCAAACACCGTATTGGCTGATTCCATAATGGTTTCAGTCCTCAAGTTATAAATACGATAAGCCTTGCTATTGGTTGAGTATCTAACAAATACTCCTTCGTGCTTTTAGCATCAAACTTGCCCAACTGCTCCTTATCATTCAAGATAAAGCACCTTTTCCTAGCACTTTGCTTTTAGCTCCATCACTAAATGTGGCTGTCCATTCTTTACAAGATCTAATGTCTTTAAAGAAGTTCTTGTTCCCTATCATGTATCTTAAGCATCCACTATCAAAATACAAAAAATCATTAGTTGTAGATTTTAAAGCAGTAAATGCAACATTGCACATAGTTACCTATTTCTTAACCCAAATCATTTGAGTCTTAGGTAACTGTCTGAATTGTTTAGACTTCTTATACAATAATTTTAATAACTTATAACACCTAGGTCTGATATGACCTTTTACACCACAACAATAACAAGTAGGAACAAATTTGATTATCTTTTCTGGGCTTGACTTAAAGGAACTCGTGGGTAAGACAAAGACATCTTTACCTTTTGAGTTTTGAGAGCTAGCATTTGAACTTGAACTTGAAATGTTAGTTGAGGCTTTAACAAAAACTATTTTGGAAGTTGAAGCAATATTACCTTCATCAAATCCCAAGCCATGCTTATTTGCGCTTTTTCTCCCAAGACTTAAAACTTGATCCAGTCAAGCTAAACCAATTTTAAATTCATCAATGCACTAATGAGCCTCTACAAGTTCAAATTTTAATTTCTCAATCTTTTCAGTTTTCTGGTTCACAACTGTCTCCAATTTACTTAGGCAATCTTTTGCACATGTCTTCTCACATCTAAGAACTTCTCTCTCTTTCTACAGATTATTGATTTGTGACTTCTGTTTTTCCCATGTTTCATAAAGTGCATTATAAGCAAGTTGATGTTCCACATGATAATCAGATTCCTCATCTGCATCAGATTCATCACAGTCTGATATGTTTTACGTAGTTATGTCAGACACGACTGATTTTCCTTTATCAGACACGTTACCAACAAAAGCAACAAAGTTACTGGAATATTCTTCTTCATGAGATTCTATTTTTGTGTCATTACTCCAAGTTGCACTCAAGCCTTTATCCATTCTTCTCTTGTAATTAGGACATTACGATTGTATGACCAAAACCCTTACATTCAAAGCATTGCACTTAGCCTTTCTTTTTAGGTTTCTCTTGAATCTTCTTTACTAGTTCTTTGAGAAATTTCCTAGTGTCAAAACTCTTTACTTTCTGCGATCTCTTAGGATATTTCTTCTTTAGATTCTTTTTCATATATTTGACAAAGTTCTTTGTCAAATACGCAATTTGCTCATCATTCGAATCTTCACTTTCTTTCTTTTCTGAAGCGACAGAAAATACTATGCTCTTTTCCTTCTTCCTTAATTTCAGCCCCATCTCATATGCGTGAAGAGAACCAAGCAGTTCATCAACCTCATGGTCTTCATATTATTGTTTTCTTCAATGGCTGTAACCTTAGGTAAAATTTATCTGGTAAAGATCTAAGGATCTTTTCTACAATTTTAGCCTTTTCAGTACCTTCATACTTTACCTCGAGAATATCCCATGCTTGCTTTGCGGTGGTGCATTTTGAGATCAACCTAAATTGTTGAATATTGATAGTACTAAAGATAGCATTGATTCCCTTAGAATTCCAGCTTGACAATCTATATTCAGCTTTAGTCCATTCATTTTTTGGTTTCTGGACTCGTTGTCCAACTTTATTGGTCTTTGTTAGTTGCGTCCATCCATGAACAACATTGGTCCAAACTTTATCATCAAGGGATTTGAAGAAGATCTTCATTTTAACTTTCCAATAGGCATAATTTCCATCCTTGAGCAATGGTGGCTAAGTAACTAAACTTCCATTTTGTAGTCCTTTCATACCTACAAAAGAAAAGCTTAATCTACACTTGTATGTTAGTGAACATGCTCTAATACTAATTGTTAGTTTTCGTAATGTATGGATAGTTAACACAGACGTAACTGAAACAGTTAAGAATAACAAAATAGAAAATTTACGTGATTCGACTATCAACCAGCCTACATCCACGGGTAACAAGAGTTGCAATCCGCTATCTTGTATGTGTTTACATTCGACTTAGGACTCTTTACAGTTACAGTAGTAGCCACTAGCTCACTCACTAACCTAATCTATGTAAACTTGATCACCCTCGATCACAGCCAATGTCCTTCGCACACTCTTCTAATATTCATTTCTAAGATACATCGAACTTAAGTACAATGGTTTAGCTAGACATAACCATGATAACTGTTACAGAATCATGTAATCACTCAACTCTCTTAAGCTTATACGACTCATTAACTCTCACAAATAAGATCTATGCACATACTCAACGCACATGAGTCATACACAATCTAAACTCACTCAATCATAAAGATTTTACAGTGAAGATCATGAAAAACAAAGACACTTAAGTGTACTCAACGTTTTCGCACATACACCACACTTTTTTTTGCATTATTTTAAGCCTTGAGTGTATCCGTTTATATAACCTACGTGAACAGCTATATAATTCATGTAATCAACAATTCTAATCAATATCAAATCCCTACAACACCGAAATAGGATGATTAGATGAACTATAGGAAAGCATATCACAATATTTTAATCCAAATAGGAAATTGTAATCAACTAAAATACTAAGCCAATTAGGATAAGTATAAAAAGTATTCCAATTCTAAAATCTTTCCAATAATCAAATCTTTTCCTAAAATAAATATCTCATAATGCATTAGGAAAAAAAAATATCACACATGTTTTTATCACAAGTTGACAAAAATAAATGTTGATCGCATGTATTGCACATGCATGAAATTTACCAAGTGTCACATTGACACTAACAGTTATTAACTTAGAAACATTAAAAAAAATTAATTTAATGGTTAGCTATTTATTATTATGCTATTTAAAGTTTCGTTATCATAATTAGAGGAAAACATGTAAATCATTGTAATGTAAATGTGATTAAATAAGTGTACTCTAAGAATATTATTATCTATTTTTAATATTTTAATATAATTAAGGACTAATTACATATTTTATTCTTTTAATAATAATTTTTTATGATATATATAAGATTGTTTTGTACTAAATAGAAAAAATTAAAGTCATGTATTGCACCCCAAACTTGGCAGCCTGGCTCTGAATTTTTGTACATGTCCCTGAGTGGAAGGTAGGACTGGGTTGGATGATGATTAGGATTAGGACTGGGAGTGAGAGTTTGAGATTGGAATATATATAAGACTATCTTATGTTTGGTGCAATATAGGACTAGATTGTATTAATATATGATAATTTTAAAGAAATTAATTTTAAAACATAAATTTGTTTAATTTTTTTCAAGATTAATTTGATAAAAATTAATTTAATTATTTATAAAATATTTCACAATATTATATTAATTTTATTTAATGATATAATATATTTTTATTTATGATATTTTATATATAATATTATAATTCCATTAAATTATTAATTGTATAGCAATTGTCTATACTATAATAATAAATTTTTATTATATAATAAATTTATTTTATAATATTTTATTAATTTCTTTATTATTTTATTATTTGATTATAATTATAATTTTATAAATCATATTATTTTATTTATTCATAAAATATTTTACAATATTATAATAATTTTTATATAATGTATTTATATTTATCGTATTATATTCATAACATTATAATTTTTTTAATTATTAACTGTATATATAATAAATTTATTTTATAATATGCACTTATTTATTTATTATTTTATTATTATATAATTTTAATTTTATAATATTATTTTAAATATTATTTAAGATAATCATTGAATGTTATGGTAATAGAAATTTTTATTGTATTTTAATATTGGGTTAATATCACAAACCTTTTTTTTTGAAAAAATTACTATTCACATAAAAAGAAAAAAGATAGTACAATATACGAGGGGCATACCCCAAGAAGAGTATTTAGTACTCACAAGTCCAAAAAGAAAATAACAAAGCCCAAAGGTTTCAAATGAATAAACAAAATATAAAGCCAAAGGCCCCAGACAAAACGATTGCGCATAGGCCCAAAACCAACCACAACATAGCCAAGATCACCTAAACAATAAAAACAAAAGGGCGTATTAGCCCAATCTAGCAAAATAAAGTCCAAGAAAACAAACTAATGATGAAGACCCCATATGGCACGAAGTTGAGGAGTGATCACATACTTGGCCTCCAAGGTTAGAAGCCGAGAGCGAACCAAGATAAAAATCTCATCAATCACCTGACGACAAGTCCGACGACGCTGCTGATACACACGATCATTCCTCTCATACCATAGAAAATAAATTGTGGTAGAAAAGACCAAACGTGCAAGGATATGCTCAAAATTCTTTCTGCCCTGAAGATGAAGAGAAGCCCAATGAAGTAGAGTGAGCCAATCAGAAGATGGCCAAACAATGAGAGTCTTAGCTGTAATCTCCTCCCATACAGAAGACGAGAAAGGACATCTAAAGAAAAGATGCTCATGAGTCTCATTTGCTGAGGCACAGAGAACACAGCCCGAAGAGTATAACATGCCATGACGCTGTAATTGATCCATAGTACGAAGACGACCCATGGAGACAAGCCAAAGAATAAAAGAGTGTCTTGGAACATGGCCAGAGAACTAAAGAAGATGATGAAATGAATTCACGACTCGTCTAATATCACAAACCACCCCTATGTTTTAGCTTAATTACATTCAGACTCATTGTTTATAATTTTTGTCATAGGCTATCCCTAATTTTTGAAAAAAAATACGAACCACTCTTTCGTTAATTTGACAGTTAAATGACGTCAGATTTCTATCTAAAACTATTACAATTACCAAAATACCCTTCAAAAGAATTTGAAAAAATGTTAATATCACAGACCACCCCTATATTTTGTCTTAATTACACCCAGAGTTATCATTTATAATTTTTGTCATTGGCTACTCCTAACTTTTAAAAAAAATCACTGAGACAAATATTGCTGAAGGGTGCTTCATAATTATTTTTTCAAAAGTTAGAGGTAGACAATGACAAATATTACAGACGTTGACTCTAAGTGTGATTAAGGCAAAACATAGAGGTGGTCTATGATATTAACCCATTTAGGTATGTTGACTTCCACTTTACATGTTGACTTTTCCTGTTATTTCACTATTTTGACCCTGCTATTTTTTCTTATTTACGAACATCTAACGGAGTTTTTAACAGAAGGGTGATTCGTGATTTTTTTTCAAAAGTTAGGAGTAGTATGTGACAAAAATTACAAACGATGACTCTGGATGTAATTAAGCCAAGACATAGGGGTGGTTTGTGATATTAACCCTTTTAATATTATTTAATAATATTTTATTATTTATTTCCTATTTTATTGTTATTTATATTAATCTTAGTCATGAAAATAATATCAATTTTTAATACAAATTATTTTATATAGTTATTAATGGTATGATAATATTATATACTCTATTTTAATATTTATATAATAATATTTTGGTTACTTATTTACTACTATATTATTATTTGTATTAATTTTAATAATAAAAATAATATTATTTTTAAATATAAATTATTTAATATATTATTAATAATATGATAATAAAATTATTTATTGCATTTTAATATTAATTTAGTAATATTTATTATTTATTTAAAAAAAGAAAAAAAAAATAAAAAGGGCGGTTGTCTAGGCCTAGGCTCCAGAGAACTCCTCCCCCTGGGTCTGTGGAGTCCGGCAAAATTGGGAGTGACGGGGGTATTTGGCCTCCTTTTGAAGACAAGTCAAACACGAGGATGTATCTGGCCAAATTTTTTTAGAATAGTCCAGACACTCCATGTAGTCCCGCCCCAAAAAATGTCCGTAAAACTTAAGTTGTATTTCTCAAGGAGTTTCGTTGCCAGTTGCCACGAAAGTGTCCAGAGCAACTACTGCGCAGATAAAGGATCCTATCAATTTACTTGGAAGACGTTAGAGGTAGTGAGCGATTAAAGATTGTCTTCAAACAGGTAAGTTCTTTCTCTACGCATAGTTAATTTTATTTTATATTTTCAATTTCACTTAATTTAGTTCCAGATCTAGCTCTAGTAGTAAATGGAAAGAAATCAAAATCTAAGCTTTAGATCTGATTTCTCTCATCATTTGGCACTTTGATATGTATCTTCATTGGGTGGATTAAGTTGTTTTTCTATACTTATGACCAAACCATGGATCAATATCTTAGATTATAGGCAAAGTGCTGTGTATTAGCTGGCCTGGTTCACTATATATAGTATAGCCTCATAAAGTTAGGAAAGACAGTCACATGAAGGCTCAAGAAATCCTTGAGCAACTACAACCACATATAGAGACCTACATCTGAAAGTCAGAATCTTAATCTTCAAATTAAACCACTATATATTTCATCTGAATTTTACTGTGGTACGGCAGCTGTATCATACAGTAGCCCACTTTTACAATTTTTTAAAATCTTATTTATAAGGTGTTTCAAATCTTTTCATATGTTTTCATACAAAAAGTAGGCTGTTGTATGGTACAACTGCTATACCGAAGTTAAACTTATTTTATCTCAGTTGGACATTTAAGAGAAGAAAAATTATTGTCCTAATTAAAGGAGATCATATTGAAGTAGCTAGTGTTATTTGTAAAATCACGTCGATCGACTATTTTTATACTTTATTTATTCTCTTAAAGATTTAGAGTGAGAAGAAAGGGGAGGAATGAGGTGGAAGGAGAGAGATATCAGTAGAAGAGAGATTTTATAAGGAAGAAAAAAAAAAGGAACTGCCTTAATCAATAATGATGCAGCAATCATTTTTGTTTTGATATAAAAGTTTCAACGTTTCTGGGGCCCAAAAATCTGTCAAATGATCTCGTGTCCCAAAATTATTCTGAAATATTGACTTGAATTCGCTAAAATATTCTTATAAAATTTATTTGTAATCAAATTATATATAGAATTTATTATTTTATTATTAAAAAAATTATATTCAATTATTTATCACTAATTTTATATAATATTTCTGTTAAGTCTTTTAAAATTATTTAATTGATGGCTTGTTCATGTATTATTCATATAAATCAAATTGTGCACATTTAAATATATAAAATGATAATATAATTTATTCAAAATAATTAAAATTATAAATTTTTAATGTTTAAATACTTCTAAATAAATTTTATTATAAAGAAAATCACAAGTAAAAATAAAATAAATAAATATATATATATGTATATAGATGTTAATTTTTAAACATTTTAATTCATATTTTAAAAATTATAAAAAGCAAATGTATCATTATATTTTTATATCAAACTCACTGGGACTAGGATTTAATTTAAACCTATTAGCTTTTAGACAAGAAAAATTTGTAAATAATAATTTCAAAATTTTATGTTGAAATATTAAATGGAAGAGATTGTATAATTTTTAATAAATTCTTATAATTTTTGAAAATAATATGTGTTTGGTATATTTAATTTTTTAAATATTTTTTTAGATAATAAACAAAATAAACATGATTTCAAGTTACAATATACCATCCCATTAATAATGAAAAAGATATGTCATCAATCCCCAGCATCTCAAAATAATTGAGAGTTGCAGAGTTGTCCAAGTCCAGATGTGTAGTGTAATTGACAAAGGAGTCACAAGACAATACTATTTCTTCCAAAAGACTTTAATTTCCTCTTTTAGTTACAATATTTCGAATAATGTGAAAAAAAAACTATTTCGGAAAGAAAATTTTAATGTTCACAGGTGCTAAAGCTACGCTATTATTATTATTATTATTATTATTATTATTATTATTATTATTATTATTATTATTATTTGTAAAAAAAATTATAAAAGAATTCACTCCAAAATAAAAATAGAGAATTATCTTATAATTTCATACTTGAGAATACATTCAGCATTATTTCCTTCAAACAAAATTTTTAAAATAAAATCAACAGATGGGTTCGATGGGTTTTTTTTTTGTAAGAATAATAAATTTTTTTAATATATATTTATTAAACATCAAGGAAAAATAATTAATATAGGATTTTGTATCTTAAAAGTGACTTTTGGTTTGGATATATGAATTTGAAAATAGAGAAATCAATTAAGAATTATATATTATTACTCATTAGCCATAATAAGTTAAAAACTTTTTGTATTTCTCTCAAAAGAGAGAAAGTGAAAACTGTACATAGTTTAGTTAGAGAAAATCTGGAGTACACCCTTTTATTCTTTCAAATTGGGTATTTAGCGAAGTCCTGTTAGAAATAAAAATGTCTCCTTGAATTACATAGGAATTTTAAATGACTATTTATTATTTGATGATTTATAATTCTATATAGTTATTTGATGGTAATTAGTAGGGAAGGCAATGGCTAACATGGACGAAATAGTTGACCAAGAGATAGAGAACATTGTTGATACAAGAGGTGATCAAGTACCTATTAGTAATGGCGCAGAGAATATTGCTAAGGTTAGATAATTATCTACTCATATTGATACAAAACTTCGAGTTTTATCTCCAATATCATCTGCAGGAAATATATTTAAAGTACATCATCTTCTTCGAAATGTGAATGTAAAGGCCTATGAACCTCAGATGCTTGCAATTGGTCCTTATAACCACCGGAGTAACAATCTGTTAAGTGAGATGGAAGAGCACAAGTTGCGCTATCTGAAACAGCTTCTGGAGCGAGGGCAGGAAAATAACACGACCAATTATGTCTCAGTCATGTGGGAATTGAAAGAATATGCTCGTGCTTGTTATGTAGATTCTTTAGATCTCAAAGATGATAAGTTTGTGGAAATGATGTTACTCGATGCTTGCTTCATCGTTGAGCTATTTCGGACGTGGACACGGACAATCCAAGGTCAAATCGGTGATCCTATCCCAATAGGAGGTCGGATCACTGGTTACATGGCCCGCGATTCATTATTAGTTGAAAATCAACTTCCCTTCTTTGTTGTTTGGAAGTTCTTTCAAATGACTCAGATGCCTGAGAGGAAAGCGTTTGTTGGATGATTTCTCAAATGTTAAACAATTTTGAGGTTATGAAACTAAATCTTGAACCAGAGGATATTGAACGCTACTACCTCAAATCCGCCAAGCACCTACTGGGACTATTACTCAGCAGCTGGACCCATAATAATTCAGAAATGAACAGTACGGATGTGCAAAAAGAGAATGATCATGGATTCAAAAATTGGATTTCTAAGTTGTTTAATTATTTGTGTTCAAAAATTGATAGCAGGAATATGACAAAAAAGGAAGAGGATGCGATGTTTGGTATTCCTTGTGCCACGCGGCTCAAACAGGCTGGAATCAAGTTTAAGAAGGTTAAGAGAGATAATCTGTTTACTGTAAAGTTCAAAAATGGAACAATGGAAATCCCAACATTGCTAATTGATGATAACAGCGAGTCTTTGTTCCGAAATTTAATTGCCTATGAGCAGTTTTATTCAAAAATGGAACCGACAATAAACCATGTTACAGATCACATAAGACTCATGGCCTGCCTCGTGAACACTTCCCAGGGATGTGGATTTACTTACATGATATGTAAGTAAATCATGAGGATTTAACATATGTTTCAATTGGAAATATATAGATTCTTTAGGGAAAAAAAAAGTTTATCTACTCAATGTTATATTTCTCAAATTGAGGTTTAATAAAGGAGTTGTGACTTATAACAAGATAAATCGCTTGGAATTGCTCATCATTTACGAAATCTACAACTGATGATCAAATTGCATAGGCCTACGATTGCGGAGTTTTATGGAAGTGGCCGGTTCGTTGATTATGATAATATTTTTTGTTTAATTTCCTTCTTATTTCTATTAAAAATTTTAATATATTCATTTTTTTAATATACATTGAATTTCACACATTTACTCTCATATTTCTATATACAAGCACCCTTCTAATAGCTTGGAATTACTCATCATCCCTTCTTAGTTCTTATTTCTACGGCTGGGTTATGATGATGAGAGAGGCGTTGGTCATGAATAGAAGATCAAGACTCCAATCGAATATGATGATGCCATGCAAAATTTGTGAGTGTTTGTGTGTGTGTGTGTGTGTGTATATATATATATATATATAAGGAGATCATTATTTATAATGGCTATTTTTGTCAAAAAAAATTAAGTGGTCATTTTTTGAAAGGGATTATTTTTAAAAATATATACAAAAGGTGATCACTATTTAAAATTCGAATATTGTAGTTTAGTTTGGAAACTAGAGCAATAAAAAATTAGTCTTATACAATAAATAAGAGCTCTACTAGAAAGATCTCCGCAAACACAATTAAATATAAAAGTTGAAAATTAGACCCATATATAGATATTGTTAGATGTTAGAAATCTGAGAAGCCTGCTATGAAAAAGTTATTTAAACACCAACGTACATTGTTTTAATAACGTTATAATAGCATATCATGTCCACGAATAAATAAAAAACCTTTGTTATTCCGGTCAAAGGCGAATAGAAAAAGCTCCGCGCAACTTGGTTTGGCTTGGCTTTGCCACACCCCAATAATTTGATTATTGACCTATATTTTTAAATATAGGATTTTAAAATAAAGTTATGTTAATTTTAATAAGAAAAGAAAACCTTATATTTTGGAGCCAGAAATATTTTTCTTTGGTCAAGTTGTTAAATTAGAAAACATTAATCAATTATATAAACTCCAAAACAATTTTATGATATATTTTAACTAAAATTTGTGATCTACAAATATAATCAATTGATGCAGCATGGTTTATTTTTACATTAGAGATAATTTAGTCTTTTCAATAATTTAGTTTTTTAAAGTTTAATTGAATTAGGAATTTATGATTTATGGATTTTGACTCAAATAGGGATTTTGACTTTCCTAATTTGACTCAAATTCCAATAAGGTTAGATTAGTATAAATATATATTTTCATTATTATTTTGTTAAACTTTATAGAGACATTATTTAGACATTGATTATTTGATATATTAAAGAATTATTCAGACAGATTGTTGGTTAATTGTGTGTGAGTGTGAGTGTTTGGTTGGAGATTATTTGTTCTTATTGCGGGTTTCCTGTCAATTTGGTATCAGAGCCTAATGTCGATTTTGAAAAATCAACCAAAATTTCATAAAATCATCCAATCACGGTCGTCATTGTTCATCGCTGGAGTTATTGTTTATCATCAACCACTAGCTCATCACCCACCACCGAACACACCAAATCGTAGATCGGACCAGCCTCATTATTCTTCCCTTCATCATTGTCATCAAAATCCTATCGAAAACCCCTCAAAACACCCAAAAACTATTCGCTGTTGTTATTGTTCACCATTGCCAACAGGCGAGTGGTATCTCACCTCCACCACCAAACCATAAATCGACCCCTCCCCGTCAACTTTCTCTTCTTGGCCGACTGCTAATTCCTACCGGAAAGTCTTCAAAACCCAAGAATCAAATTTTAGGCTTGCTTAGATAATATCAGTCAGCACCTAAACCTTTGAAGAGTTACGATGGAGTCCTCTAATGTCTTAGAATTTATAGTTTAACCCGTTTCTCTGCAGCCTTCCATACTTTTCTATTTTGACAGTTTAGTTCTAATGGCTTATTGGGCTTATCAAAGCAACTATGAATGTAAGAAACATGAGATTGCCTTCAATAAACGCTTAGATTTTTGTAGGATTCGTTGTCGTCCTTGTATGAAAATTATTCGTTGTCTTAACATTCATTATGTTAAAGAGATTCTTCATTTGTTTGATAGCTTGGAGTGATATTTTTACGATGTAAATCTTTCAAAAGATATGATGGTTGATTATGGTGCAACCCCACTGACAGATTTTGCTTTTGAATGGTGGGTGGTTAACCACAAATATCTAGGAAGCAAGGGAGAACTTCCAACATGTGACGAGATGAAACACTTAGTAATTAATACTTTTCTACCTTCACATCTTAGGCCTAGATATATGCCTAAGTGTTCAAAAAGTAGTAAGTTATTGATCTCAAAATCTTGAGTATTGTGATAAGGAAGTTAATTTGGATCGATTAAATAGATTAATTGCTCAATACTTTGAGTTTTGTAGGAACTCCCTTTTTGTCACTGATCCTTCTCTTATCTTTACCCCATATTCTTGTGAGAAAGTTCCAATCTATCAAGTGTGAACTTATAGAAGATAAAGTTCCATATGCAAAAGAAGAAGTTGAGAAAGTCACTATGGATGATGAAGTTCAAAGTAAGATCGATCATGAAGTTGAGATTCATGTTCAAGTTAAGATTGAAGAGAGTTCTTGTGAGGTAGAGCTTATGGGTGAATTCGAGTCTATGCATGTTGAATATTTCAAGGTTTAAGAGCATTCTATTGAAGTTATGCCAGTGGTTGATGAAAAGCCAATTGAAATCATTCATCTGTCTAAAAAAAAAGATTCCAAACCAAAGATTGAAGTTGAACCATCTCATATAGAAAATTTTTTTGAGCCTCCTCAATCACTTCAACAAGTTATCTCCAAGTCTACTATTGAAATTGGTTTCTTGGGAGTCTCTAATGTGTTGGATAAATGCTAAAACCAAGGCATGTCTGTCTCTATTTTGAAGTCTCCTATGATGTTGATTGCTTTTTCACCAACATTGACGTCCATCAATGCACCATTGCCTAGTGTTCAACCGCTAGTGTTTATATTTTTAGACTATCGTCAAGTGCAGACTTAGATTGACTATGTTCCTATATTTGTGAAAGACAAGACTTGGTGTTTTATCATGTTTTGGCAACATCCACCTTGAGCAACTCGCTAGAAGTCGAGTTTTTCAAGCGGAAGAGAATTGATGCAGCATGGTTTATTTTTACATTAGGGATAATTTAGTCTTTTCAATAATTTAGTTATTTAAACTTTAATTGAATTAAGAATTTATGATTTAGGGATTTTGACTCAATTAGGGATCTTGACTTTTCCTAATATGATTCAAACCCAAATTGTTAGTTTAGAATTTTGACTTAAATAGAGATTTTGACTTTCCTAATTTGACTCAAATTCCAATAAGGTTAGATTAGTATAAATATAGATTTTTATTATTAGTTTGTTAGACTTTATAGAGACATTAGTCAAACATTGATTATTTGATATATTAAAGAATTATTCGGACAGATTGTTGGTTAATTGTGTGTGAGTGTGAATGTCTGGTTGGAGATTGTTTGTTCTTGTTATGGGATATATATCTATATATATATTATACAACGAATAGAAACACATGCTGAAAAGTGTTAATAGTAAAAGAGTTTAGGCCAAAGGATTTACGTAGGAACACCTTAATCATTTATCCTTCATATGAAATATATATACAAGTCTTTAGAGAAAACTGAGATGGAAAGAATAAATGCTAGCCTAAAATATAAAATATACGTATAGGTAAATTATGCAATAATTTGGCAATATGTAATGCTATGTTTGTGGTAATCTCTAAGAATCAGGGAAGATAGATTGAAGATGAGATTATTTTCTATTATGCCCTTTCAAGATGGCACTGCCATCAGTAACGCCAAGCTTGGAATGAAGAAGAGTAAACCTCTGTTTTGAAAGTGGTTTTGTAAGACTATCAGCAACTTGATTTTGGGTGGAGACATGAGAGATTTGAAGAGAACCATTGGCAACCTTCCTGAACAAAGTGGTAATCCAAAGCTAGATGTTTCATACGGGAATGGAACACGGGGTTGGCACAGAAACAAATAGCTCCAAGATTGTCACACCGAAGCTATGGAGGACGGATAAGAGAAATACCAAGCTTTGAAAGAAGATTCATTATCCAACAAATGTCTATAGTGGTAGACGCAATGGCGCGATACTCCGCCTTCGTAGAAGATCTGGCAACAGTCCTTTGCTTTTTAGAACACTAAGAAATCGGATTGGCACCAAGAAAGATCACAAAGGCTGAAAAGGAGGTATAATCATCATGGTTGCTGGCCCAATTCGCATCGGAGTAGGCTATCAATTGAAGAGGTTGATGACGATGATAGAACAAGCCATACTGCATTGTGCTTTTTAAATAACGTAAGAGACGTTTGGTGGCTGTCCAATGGAGTTGAGTAGGTTCGTGCATGAATTGTGCTAGTTTATTAACACAATAAGCAATATCAGGCCGTGTCAGGGCAAGATATTGTAAAGCCCCTATAACACGACAAAATTGCTTGGCATCAGCAGCAGGACTTCCATCTTGGAGGACAAGCGAAGTAGAGGTTGACATTGGTGTAGTTTATTCCTTCATGCCATCAAGTTTAGTATGTTGACGCAAATCTCTAATATACTTTTGCTGAGTGAAGAACATGCCAATAGGTGTAGGAATTACTTAAACACCTAAAAAATAATGAAGGCTGCCAATATCTTTAACAAAAAATTTCTGAGACAATGCAGCAATGAAAACATCAATGAAGGAAATAGAATTCCCTATAACAATTAGATCATCAACATAAACCAGGAAAATATAGTTATATTTTTGGTTTGATAGATAAATAAAGAGTGATCAGATCTAGAGTTCTTGAAGCCATAAGAAATAACAAAATTTTTCAACTCATTATACCAAGCCTGTGGGGCTTGCTTAAGGCCATAAAGAGCTTTACGAAGCCGGCACTGATGATTAGGAAAAGCTTTATCAATAAATCCAGCTAGTTGAGACATGAAAACTACTTCTTTAAAAGAACCATGAAGAAACGCATTATTAATGTCCAATTGATGCATGGGCCAATTTCGACTTAATACAATGGACAAAATAAGATGAATTGTTGTAGGCTTTACGACAAAACTGAACGTCTCCTGATAGTCAACTCCAAGACATTGGTGGAATCCCTTTGTCACTAAACGTGCTTTGTATTTAGCAATACTCCCATCCGGATTTCGCTTAATACGGTAAACCCATTTGCAACCCACAATGTTTTGGCTAGGAGAGCGAGGTACAAGCTCCCATGTTCTATTACGTAAAAAGGCAATAAATTCTTCACACATGGCTTCTTTCCACTTGGGGTGAGCTAAAGCTTGGTAAATATTTATAGGTTCGAGTGTAGGTGGCAGAGGATGTAAAGTGGCTGCATTAATTTTCTTGGGTCAAAAGACATGATTTGAGGCTCTAGTGGTCATGGGGTGAGTTTTGATGGTTGTATCAGGCGGGTGGAAAATATTAGGGAATGAAGGCACAGAAGAAACATACCTTGGAGATCCCTCTCTTGGAGACAGCGAGGAAGTTGCTATTTGAGTGGTACTGTCATGAGAAGAATTAACAACAACATGTTCTGGAGATGTGGTGGAGAGATTTGGTGAGTTGGATATTTGTTCATTAATGGAAAGGGAAGTAAGTGTTACATGATTATAGGATGAGGTGACAATAGGAGTAGATTGAGGAGAGGATCTTGGAGAAGATTATGGACTGATATTAGGAGACGAAGTTGAACCTGGAAAGTTATTACAAGAAAATTGAGATTTAGAATATTCAGCTGGATTTGGCTGTATATCCTGCAAAGCTACGACATGAGATGAAGAAGTATTATTTGCTGGTTGATTTTGTGTCGACTGATTTTATGGTAAATGATGCGTTCGAAACTAGCAAGTATACTAGTCGCACAAGTAATAAAGTTATGAGTAAGATATCGTTCCCATGAGGATTGATTCTAATTGAATTTGTTATTCGAAAGCGAAAACAGAATAAATGGGGGGTTTTGTTGATTGATTAACTAGATGAAATATTAATGCAAATAAAGAATAAAACAATGCAAACTTAATTGAAGTGAGAATTAATCAATGACAGAAATTTGGCTAAGGGATCATTCTCTACCACAAGATATGGATTTGCGAATAAATCATAGAATTGTCATCCAATTACACCATTGAAATTATCAACCGTAGATAACAACAAGCTCTGTTATCCCAATCTTTCCTTACTTTGTTGTTAAATAAAACAAGCTTTTTATTTAATCTCTATCCATTAAACAACCTAGAACAAGCTCTCTGAGTTTAATTCAATGGAAGCATTACGATAAGAAAGATAGGTTGATCTAAGCAATAACCACACAAGCTCGAATAATTTAACTTAAGTTATATTCTCCAATTGCAATCTCTGATCACAATTTTGCTACTAATGATTAGAAATTCAAGACAATTACGGATCAAGATTCTAGTCTAGCAACAGACAATATCCAGATTATATTCAGTTGGCCACCCAAATACAATCCAGCAAGCAATCATAAGCATTAAACATGGGAAAATACAAGCAACTTCAATTAGAGAATGGGATAACAATTCCTTGCACAATCAATTCATAAAAACCATATCAAGGGCTTTGAAATCACCCTCAACCAATTCAGATTTAGTTACACATATTCAGATAGAATACAGATACAATACAATATGGAGACATTCCAGAAAATGAAAGGGAAAGGGAAAACTTAGCAAATTTGGTGAAAATCTCTAAAGATTGTAGTTCTTCCTCTTTCCAAGCCTTCTTTCTCCTTCAAGAACTCCACGAGATGAGAGAAATCCAGAGCTGAAGCCTCCCACACGTTCTCCTCTCTTCAAGTTATTCAAATAAAACCCTAAAATGTGTTTATATACTCTGCTACAGTAACCTGCTACAGTGTCCCGTATTATACATGTTACAGTGATTTGTGGAATTACATTTCTGCACTTCTCACACTGTTTTGATTATAACTTTCGGTACACTGAATGGATTTTTGAACCGTAAATTTCTCTAGAAAATAGATTTCGAGAGCTTTCCAACGGTATATAACATGTTATCCGGTTCATTGTATATCAATACAATTAAATCCAAGAAGATGGTTGACTAGCAGAGGTGAAATTGAAGGGTTTTACTTCACTTTGGTGCAAGTTCCTCCAAAACTCCTACAAACATCAAAACCACACAAAAACATAAAAATACCAAGGATTATAGCAAAGAAACATAGATGAATTGATATGAAAATGATACATAAATAGAGACCTATCAGTAAAGATAGAGCCAAAGACGGAATAAATTGATTTAAGGCATTGAGAGAGGAAGAACATGAAGTCCACTGGTTAAGGGATTGATCCAATGGTGGTAAGTTTGTGTTAGAAAGACTTGGAAAAACATCCTCAACAAATCGAACATACATGGTTCAAAAACCTTTTTGGATTGAGGATCAAAACATTTCTAGGCATTATGAATGTTCGAATATCCTAAAAAAAATACATGGTTTAGATCTAGCTTCAAGCTTGTGACTTGTATAAGGACGTAACCAAGGGTAGCAAGCAAAGACAACCAAATATTTTTAATTTAGAGTAATTAGGTGGGGAATGAAATAAGATTTCAAAAGGAGAATTATTATTAATTATGTGAGTGGGAAGCCTATTAATAAGGTACACAACAGCTTGAAAGGTGAAGACCAAAAATTAAGTGGTAAGGATGCATGATGAAGAAGAGTAAGTCCAGTTTCCACAATATGGCGATGTTGGCGTTCCGCGGAGCCAACATGTTGGGGTGTGTAGGGAGGTGACACTAGATGTTGGATCTCATGACTTTCAACTAGATTTTTGAGGCCTTGAAATTCACCACTCCCATCTGAATATATTATGGTGATAGAAGTTTTGAAAAATTTCTCAACCATAAGCTTGAATTTGGAAAAAATTATGACAATATCAGACTTCTTTGTCATGGGAAATAACCATGAATATTTAGAAAAATGATCAACGAAAATGATATAATAAGAGAAACCATCTATTGAGCTGATAGGAGAGGCACCCCATACATTGGTGTAAATTAAGTCCAAGGGACCTCGACTTTTAAGAGTTGAAGTTCCAAATGGGAGTCGATGGCTCTTATTACAAAGACATGAATTACAAAAAGAGAATTTAGACTAATTAGACACATCAATAAATTTTTTAGAAACTAAAAGTTGAAAGATTTTGGCAGATGGATGTCCAAGTCGATCATGCCAACTAGCAAGAGAAGCTTTGACACCAATGAAGGCTTGTTTCAATGTTGTTGCTGACTTCCCTCCATGGCAAGGCCACTCATAAACATCATTCCTGTTCTGCCCGGTTATGAGAGGTGCCCCCATTGTTATGTCCTTCACAACAAAAAAGGATGGAAAAAATTCCACTGAACAATCATTAGTATGACAAAAACGAGAAACAGAAATTAGATTGTTTTGCATAGAAGGTACACAAAGCTCATTAGATAATGAGAAAGATTTGGTAGGTGTTTTAATAGTGGAAGAGCCTATATGAGAGATTTGGAGGCCTGTACTGTCTCTAATGATTATATCATCGGGTCCTTCATAAGGTTAACGAAGAGAAAGATTGGCTAAGTCAGATGTCACTTGGTGTGATGCAGCAGAATCCATAAGCCAGTTTGAAGAATTCCCTGCCCCTGTGGTGGTATTGTTAGCGATGGGTGCGCCTTGCATCAACTTCTTTACTGTAAAGCGCTCACGGGCTGTGTGGCCTCGTTTGTGACAAAATTGACAAATGATATTATAGTTTCGCCCGTTCTTCCCATTATTGCGCTGCCCTTGATCGGCTTTTATTTGAGTGGAGATGATAAGAACCTCCATTCACTTTCTTGCCTTCTTGTGACTGATTCCCATTTCTATTAAAACGAGTGTTATCGGCTGTCATTACAAGAGATGAAGCATTGGTTTCTTCACATTTAAGGAATGCTTCATGTGCTGTCAGTAAATCATAAAGCTCTTCAAATTCAATGACTTCTTTCCTGGTACGAACTGTTGTAGAAATTTCTTTATAGTCATGTCCAAGACAATTCAGAATATGAACAACAAGATTGTCGTTAGGAACTGGTGAGTCAATCAAGGCCAACTCATCAGCAATTCCTTTTATGCTTCGAAGATACTCAGAAACTGGAGCTATCCCACGCTTAATTTTAACAAGTTGCTCCTTCAGTCCCATGATTCGTGAATAGGATTTATTGGTGTAGGAGCTTGCCAAGTGATCCCAAATTGTTTTAGAATTCTTGTATGATGTAGCAAGACTCATTACCTCTGGTGATAAAGAGCCAAGGATGCCATTGCGCAAGAGTTGGTCTTGGCGCATCCAAAAAGACCATTCAGGATTGGCAATTGACGTGCCATTCACTTCCACCAGCATTGGAGGACACGGTTCGGTTCTGTCAACATAAAGTACAAGATCAAAACCAAACAACAGAGAATCAAATTGAGCAACCCAAGACATATAGTTTGAAGGTGTGAGTTTCAGAGGTGCTTGGGCTGATGGGTTAATGACAATAAGATTTTTCTTGGTTGATGAGGATGAGGAAGGAAGGGTTGAGATGGTTGAATCACTGGACATTTGGGCTAGATAAAAGATAAGGATCGAAATTCTTTGGAGCGTTTTAATGCTCTGATACCATAAAAGAGTTTAGGCCAAAGGATTTACGTAGGAACACATTAATCATTTATCCTTCATATGAAATATATATACAAATCTTTAGAGAAAACTGAGATGGAAAGAATAAAAGCTAGCCTAAAATATAAATATACAGAAAGTAAATTATACAATAATTTGGCAATAAGTAATGCTATGTTTGTGGTAATCTCTAAGAATCAGGAAGATAGATTGAAGATGAGATTATTTCCTATTAAATAGTTAGGTTTGGGATGTGCATATATTTTAGAACTAATTAATTAAATCCCCAACAAAGGGATCTAAAGAAAAACTAATAATAATAATAATAATAATAATATTGTATTACACATTCAATTATATGCTGTTTCGCACAATTAGTCACCTATATCAACTGTTTCCATGCAATACAGGAAAAGGTCGACTGATACCATGACAAAAAAAACCTCAACTAAAGAGAAAGTAAAGTAATACTAGGAAGTTTGGAGTGGGCCATTCCTAGAAACATAATATCAAAAGGGGATTTGTGCCCGTGCCCGCTCGGTGATTTTTGCAAATGAGAGTAATTTTCACTTCTTCTTGTTCTTTTTTTTTTTTTTCTTTCCTCTTTTCGAATTTGCGCTTTAATCAATATGATAATTAACTTCAATTCACACGTCATATTTCCAAGAGTTGTAATTTTGGAAAATCTTCTTTCAAGGCAGCTTTGATCTGACATTTTCGAATTGTAAGCAACGAAGAAGATAAAGATATGGAATCAAGGATCAATTTTGTTAGTCCTGAAAATGAAATGCCCTGATCCACTATATTCATAATTAATTATTTGCTATTGCCTCTAATTGATGTCATAAAAGTAGTCCTTGTCATTATATTTTATGAGATAATCATCATGACAGCGAACTTCGTAAATTATTGAAATTAGTTATCTATTCTTCCAGTAAGCAATTTTATGTTGGTCCACTTATAAAATTCGCAATATGTCGAAAGTAATTTAATACACTAGTAATATGTTGAGGTAACATTTCATAATGTTCCATCATAACATGCTTATCCTTATTCATATACTTTAAAAATACACCCCTCAATTATCTGTTAAGAAATTACTAAGGTTCAAATTATATTTTCTCATAAATTTAAAAATTCGGAGTGAAATTGTAATTTTTGTCAATTTCAAATGAGGGGTAAAATTATAACTTCTAGTTAATTTTAAATGTAGGGTGAACTGGTAATTTTTGTCGATTTAAAATTACGATTACAATAGTAAATTTATCGAAAATTATTTTTGTAATTAAAAAAAAAGATTATATATCTTTTGGGTGGGGTTTTATGAACCCCCGAGTGTGCACTCAAGACACCATCTCTCAAAATACCCCTCATTTCGTCATTTTGATACATTATTTTAACTTCTTAAGAAATTATCTTCTATGTAGTTTTTGTTAATGGAGTATGAGACTGAACAGTCACAAAGATCATTTTATCTTTGGGAATACTCATTATTAACAATATCCACAGTTAATAATCAAATTGCGTAGGCTTATGATTTTGGAGTGGTTTTTATAGAAGTGATCGGTTTGTTAATTTTTTAATATTTCTAGCTTGTAGGAGACGAAAGAAGGGAGAAGAAAGAGAGAAAAGCAGAAAGCATGTCTTTTTTTTTAATTTCTTAATTAATTTTAATAAATAATTCATTTGTTTATTTTATCATTTTCATCCCTCAAAAGACTATAATACTTTAGACTACTTGCCCAGTTCTTTCCTAATGGCACTGTAAAAGTGGGGGACGAGATGTTATTTATAATTATCCCTATCTATCAATCGGTTATTATAAAATAAATTTTACTTCCACTTTTTGGCACATATATATTCTTTAAAGAGCAGGAATCAATAGATCATATCAATTTGTGTACTTGGAAGATCTTAGTGCCAGTGAACGATTAAAAACGATCTTCAAACAAGTAAGTTCTTTACATAATTAATTTTGATTTACGTTTCTAATTTGATTTAATTCAATTAGTTCTATTCTCCTAGATATAGTAAATAGAAACAAATTAAAATTTCAAGTACATACTTTTTATTTGATTTCTATTATCATTGGCACTGTGTTATCTTAATTGGATCATTTAACAAGTTGTCTTGTACTTATGGTCAAACTACCCATAATAGTAAGCATCTAGATCTTAGATTCAGAAAAGTGATACATGTAGTAGTTGGTTCACTGTATATCCTCCTCAAGTGAGGAAATACATCGCATAAACGTTTAAGTCTTATTTATTTTCAAATTCAAAATTCATTTTCTGAAACGCACGTTGACAATATATTTTAAATCAATATATACTAATATCATTAATTCACAAAATTCAAAAAAGTTTAAAATTAATCATATATTTTACTAAATTTTGAAAACAAAAACTTAAAATACAAAAACAAGCACATCGTTAATGTTCTTGGCCTATACTTGCCTCTAGTCTTATGAATTAGTTGTTTTTGTGTAAAAATCCCTAAGCGATGGCGGAACACAGAGAGATTTGAAAGTTAGAATCGTCAACCACTATATTAGTTGTTTATTCTTAGTTGAATGTTTAAAAGAAGAAAAATCATAATCCTATGCACTTAGAAGGAGATCACTTTAAAGTGTTTATAAAATAAAAACTTTAATAAATTGTAATATTATATTTGTTCTTAAAATCAAGAATCACAGTCTTAAACATTGAGGTAATGTAAATGTTTGGACACAAAACAAAAACCAAAATATATTAAATTTTAAAAATGCTCACGAAACTACCATAAAATGTTTTTCACAAGTATACTAGTTGCTTGGAGTGGCAGGCCTTCAAAGAAGGATTTTTAAGCTAACATGTCGATAAATGTGTTATAACTTAAATATATTAGCTTACAAACAAAGCCAAATGGATTGGTAAATAAAAAGCATTTCGGCTAAGAGATACGTTAAAATAAGATTAAAGAACTTGTTGGAAGTGGTGAGAGAAGACGATTGATGTGTGATCGTGAATTCGTGATAGTAAATGAAACATTAAACAAGTGCAAGAGAAAATGAAAGGAAATGAAAATGGACGAAAAATGAAAAGTGAAATGCTCATTGGTGTGTGTAAAATATTTACAAAGAGCGGGGCCTCTATTTATGGATGTGAGAACCACCTAAAGCTACCCATTAAAGCCAATCACATTTTGCCAATTCCGTAACCAATCAACGTGTGCCTTATGGTGAGCCAATAAGAATTTACTACTTATCACTAAACCAACAAGTGAATGACACCTCATTTGTTTCGTGTGGTGGGAATCCACTTTAAGTTTACAACAAAATGTTGTTTTACTAGAATAATTATTTTCAAAAATTTAACATTGATATTAAAATCCTAAAGAGTAGGCCTCCGTACACACACATTTCGAGGCCACTACGGTTATTTTAAAATAAGAAACAACCATTTGTAAATTCTGGGGCCTCGTGCCCACAAGACATCTTTTGAAGTTTATAAAATGAGTTATGTTTCAGGATTTACTACACTACAGTCAATGTATCGTGCTTCAATTTTTTAATATTATATATAAAAATTGTAATAATATCAACTTTTATTTACTGATTTATAATTTTTATACAATTATAATTTATAACTTTTATATATCTATTTACTACTTTTATATATTTATTTATAACTTTTATAAATGATTTTTGTTGAAACTGTACAATTTGTTACACACCGACATGAATTTACAGAATTCTGATGTCATATGTTATGAATAACTTAACAGAAGTTTGCTACGACGTACATAACAGAGGTGAATAATTGGATTACTTTATTTAAACTGAAATAGTCGTTATATAGGCGTTACATCAACTAAATATAATGTGAATTCATGAATGTAAGACCACGATCTACCACTAAAACACTACTAACTTGTAAATAAATAATAGAATAACTAATGTCTAAGATTACTTACCCACGTAACCAAATCATAGCCAAATCAAAGTGAATAACTTATTCCTAAAGAATATGACACATCATCTGCACATAAAACTCAAACATAATCTACATAAAACTCTAACATTCCCTCCCTTAAACTGAATATTAGAAATGTTCAGTTTAATTCTCATGCAGACCCGTCCCTTAAACTAGATCTTCAATAGTGCAAACTCCAAGCAACTTCCTAAGCTTCACAAAATTTGCCAATTTGAGAGGTTTGGTGATGATATCAGCCACTTGATCTTCACTTCTGCAGTAAACAAGATGAATGATTCCATCTTTTGTGAGATCACACAAGAAATGATATCTCACATCTATGTACTTGCATCTTTCATGTAAAACAGGATTCTTTGAAAGCTTAATAGCTGAACTGATGTCACAAAATATTTGAGTATAACCTAGTTGCTTGAACTGAAGTTCCTTAAGAATCTTTCTCAACCAAAGTGTTTGACATGCACAAGAAACTGCTACAACGAATTCAGCTTTTTGTTGACAAAGTGACTATTGGTTGCTTTTTTGATGACCATGAAACTGCTTTAGAATCCAACATAAACACATATCCAAATGTGTTTTTTTTGTCATCTAAAACTCCTGCATAATCACTGTCTGTGAACTCGAACATAACAGAGTTCTGTTTCATTTTATAAAACAGACCATATTCAGCATTATCACACAAGTAACGTATAATTCTTTTCGCAGCTTGTAGATGAACCTCTTTTGGACTCTCCATATATCTGTTAATAAGATTGACGACATATATTATATTAGGTCGAGTCGCTGTTAAGTACATCAAACTTCCAATAATTTGTTTGTAAAGTGTACGTTCAACTCCTTTGCTTATATGATTCTTCACAAGCTTCAATCTCAACTCAACTGGAGTTGTACTGGGTTGCAATCCTTCATCTAAAACCTTTCTAATATCTCTTAAATATATTTCTTTTAAGAAATAAATATTCCAGTAGCTATTTGCACAATTTCTATGCCAAGAAAATAGTACAGCATACCAAGATCGGGCACATCAAACTCATGCATCATGGGCTCTCTAAATTTCTCAAACATGGCATTATCACTTCCAGTATAAATCAAATTATCTACATATAGACATACCACATGAATCTTTTATTCATCTCCAATTTTTGTGTAAAGAGTGTGAGCATATATGGACACTTTTGGAAACCTTCCTTCAAGAAATAAACATCTATACGACTATACCAAGCTCTAAGTGCTTGCTTTAGTTCATATAAAGCTTTTTTTCAATTTATAAACTTTATGCTCACTACCTTTTATAATATAGCTAGGAGGTTGATCAATGAATACCTTTTCTTGTAAGTCTCCATGTAGAAACGCTTATTTCACATGAAGTTAGAAAACGAGCCAAGCATTTTGAGCTGCTACTACAATCAATAATCTGATTGTATCATGCCTCACGACAGGAGCAAATACCTCCTTATAGTCCATGCCAAACTCTTGTGTGTAGCCTTTAGCCACCAAGCGTCCCTTGTATTTGTCAACTTCACCATTTTCCTTCAACTTTGTCTTGTAAACCCATTCACACCGATTGTTTTCTGCCCTTTTGGAAGTTTAGTCAATTCCCACGTATTGTTTCTATCAATGGCTGCAATCTCCTCATCTATAGCCTTTTGCTATATTTTCTCTTTGACAGCTACTTCAAACATTGTAGGATCACAATCTGAAAATAGGACAAAATGTGTAAATGGATCCTCATTATCAAGTCTTGATAATCTGACATCCATGCCGGTCTTCTTCTAACTCGTTGAGAACGAGAGCTTTCTGGAGTTATAGCTTCTGTAAATGTTTCTGTTACGACTGATGCAATAGGTTCTATCGCTTGCGATGTAACAGAAGGTACTAGAACTGGTTATGCTACTGATAATGTCATTGCAGTTTGTTGTTGCTGCATTTCTTCATTTTCACCATCAAAATCTGCTGAAATTTTCTGTCCAGATGTATTGTTACTCCACAATGAAGTTTATACTTCATCGAAAAGATTATCACTGCTAATGATAATCTTCTTGGTAATAGGATTATACAACTTATAAGCCTTTGAACAATCACTAACAACAAGAAAAATACATTTTTCACCTTTGTCATCTAATTTCTTTCTTTTCTTATTTGGAACGTGGGAATATGAAATACACCCAAACACCCGAAAATGATCAACAATAGGTTTACACCCACTCTATGCTTCTTTCAGAGTTATAATTTGAAGAGGTTGTGTAGGACACCTATTCAAAATGTGAACACTCCAATTAATTGCTTCAAGTCAAAAACTCTTCGAAAGATTGCTCCGTTGTAGAAGACTTCGAACCATGTTAAGAATCGTTCAATTCTTTCTCTCACAAACCTCATTTTGTTGAGGTGAATAGGCTGCTGTCAACTGTCTTCTAATTCCATGCCTGTCACAAAAATCTCCAAATGCTTGTGAGTTGACTCTCCACCACGGTTAGTGTGCGAGACTTTAATTGGAAAACTAGCTTCCTTCTTAACTAGTGCTTTAAACCTTTGAAAAGTTGCTAAGGCTTATGAATTTTCATGTAAAAAACATTCCCAGGTTTTTCAGCTAAAATCATCAATGAATAATGTAAAATACCTTTTACCTCCATTGGAAAGTAGCTTTATCGATCCACACAAATCTAAATGCACTAGTTCAAGCAGTCTCCTTGCTCTCCAAGCCTTCCTTTTTGGAAAAGCATCTCTATGTTATTTGCTTACAACACAACCTTCACAAATCTTTGAAGAAAATTCAAATTTTGGAAGTCCTACCACCATATTTTTTTGTTGCAATTGTTGTAACCTACCAAAATTAAGATAGCCATAGCGATAGTGCCATAACCATGCTGTTTCTTTTGATTTTGCAGCAAGACATGAGTGATTGATGTGATGGAGATACAGCAAAAACATCCGATTTATTGTCATTTTCACTTGGGCTTTCAAACCCATTCTGTTATCTTGGACACAACAGACACCATTCTTGATAGAAATCTCATAGCCCTTTTCTTGAAGCTATCCAACACTAAGAAGATTAGTTTTCAACTCTGGAATATATAAACCATTAGAGATTGAATGAGAATTTCCTTTGGCTTGGATAGAAATCCTCCATTTTCCCATAATTGAAATTGTTGAGTCATCACCAAACTTAACAGGAGTTTTGAAGGATTCATCCAAATAACTAAACACATTTCTGTCACCACACATGTGATTACTGCAACCAGAATCTAAATACCTTAAATTTCTTTAAGGCACTTCTTTAGTTTGACATACCATAAGAAGGGAAATTTCTTCTTCTTCCTTTTCTGTAAAGTTGGACTTCTCACCGTGATTTTTTTTCAAATTTGTATGGCACTCAGTACTAATGTGACCATACTTATGACAGCAGTAACATTTAACCTTTGACTTGTCTCCAAACCTTGATTTTTGTCTTGATGAATTCTGTCCATCATATCCTCTCCCATCTTCTTGGGAATCAACAGCTTTCTCCTCTGATTTTTGGTACTCATTCTCACCTTTCCAACTCTTCTTGCCACGTCTAGCTCTTTTGAAATTTTTGGATGCTTGCAAGGCTTGTTCCTCCTTGTCTTGTTGGATAATACTCTACTTATGTACTAACAATGAGCTCTGTAACTCATCAATTGACAATGTATCAATATCTTTTGATTCTTCAATCACACAAACAACATAATTAAATTGGGATGTGAGAGAATGAAGAATCTTCTCAACAATGGTAATGCTATCAAGCCTTTCTCCATTGCATCGCTTATTTGCGATTGTCATCGTCCTTGAGATGTAATATGTAATTGATTCTTCCGTCTTCATTCGTAAAGCTTCAAACTCAACACAAATCGCTTGAAGATATAACCTCTTCGCCTTGCTGTCCCTTGGAACTTCTTCTTATGGAGTCCCAAATTTGCTTGAAAGTATCCTTGTTAAGGATTGTTTCCAAGATAAAGCAATCAATAGCTTGAAACAAGTAGTTTTTTGCCTTGAGATCCTTCAACCTCTACCCCTTAAGCTCTACTTTCTATGCATCTGTCAGAGTAACTCCAGCTGCTGGTTTAACAATTCTAGTAGCAAAAACCTTCCAATACTCTTTAAACCTGAAGAAGTTCTCCATCAACATACTCCAATGATCATAGTGACCATCAAAGCGAGGGATTACGGGTTGTACATAATTCTTTAAAGCCATGACTGCTCCTACAGTAAAAGTGACTCTCAAGCTCACTTTTTCTCTCTTGTGGCTCCCTCACGTGGCTTTTGTTGGCTAACCGTAGCTTTGATACCACTGTTACACACTCTGACACGAATTTGTAAAATTCTGATGTCGTATGTTATGAATAACATAATAGAAGTTTGCTACGACGTACATAACAGATATGATGAATAACTGGATCATTTTATTCAAACTGAAATAGCCGCTATATAAGCGTTACATCAACTAAATATAATGTGAATCCATAAATATAGAATCACGATCTACCACTAAACCACTACTAACTTATAGAGAAATAATATGATAACTAACGCCTAAGATTACTCACCATGTAACCAAATCATGACCAAATCAAAGTAAGCAACTTATTCCTAAAGAATAGGATACACCATCTGCACATAAAACTCAAACATAATCTGCATAAAACTCTGACATAGTTGTTGTACTGTAGCCGGTCCCTATGTCTCAACGTTCAAGCAATATTTTTTCCCTCAAGATAAAAGTTTCAACTATTGGAAAAACTAATACAAACTAACAATGTTGAATTAAAACTTTTTTTTTCTCTTTGCATGATCAAAATAGGATTTTCATAAAAAATCCACAAAACCCAAAAATATAAATTTAATCAACTACAAGCCACAACAATAATCATTCAAAACTAATTAACCAACTATAATCATGAAACACTAATTTTATGTGAAAAACGCAAAAAATTAGGTAAAAACCACGGTTAGACTTTGGGTCTCATCAACTTTCACTATATAATAATAACAGGTTTACAAAAGTTTTCTCTAATCAATTAGAGGCTCACAAAAATCAATAATTTATCAAAAACATCATCTCTGGAATCAGAAAAAACATAAACATTATCAACTAGAATGGGTTTCAAAAGAAAAGAAAATTGACAATAAAGAAAAGTTTAGGTCTCACCAAATAGTGTCTCAAAAGAGTATTATAGAGAGGATGAATCAAGAAATTAAACCGGTACATATGTATAGCTTGTTACAAGGATTCACCTCATGTAGTTTGGGTTAAAAAACAATCAAGTTTGACCGCTTTATCTTGAAGAACAAGCTTCAAAACCCACTTTCTCCTTCTATGTATTTGCTTACGCCTCTCTTTTTCGTCACTATTCAGTATTGCTTCTCATTTTGCTTTCTTTTTTTGCTTGTGTTTTTTTTTTTTTTTAGTTCCATCGGCTGGGCCACCCAAAATAAGATGGGCCCAGCTCCAACTTTTTCGGGCCTAGAAATCTGCAAATGATCTCCCAGAGATCAAAAAGATAGTTTTATTTTTAAAATTTAGGCGACATTTTCTTTCATCCAACAGAGGAAATAATTGATCTTTAGTTCTAGTGGGCTAGCAGACGCTGTATTCAAACCAATGAGTCTACTATTTCACGTTAAGCTAATGTCATTCATTATCCTTCAGATTTGAGCTATTTTACTAGAACTGAAAGCCTACCAATTTCATTACAAAAGAGCCCTACCATTTTCAGTAATCCATCAAGTAAAATTTCTTATAAATAATTCTATAGAACTTGTTAACTTAAAACATACTTTTTTTTTTGGCCTTGATAAATGAATTTTTAAAATATAGAAATCAATCAACAGTTTTTTTTTAACACTATTTTGTTACGTTTTAGTTACCATAAGTCAAAACATGATTTTGTCTTTTCAAAGTAGAAAATGAAAACTGTAGTTGACCTAAGAGGTCTAGAGTACACCTTTCTTTTTAAATTGGATATTTAAGGAAGTCATGTTATAAATTTGAATTACAATTTAATGATTTGTAATTCTAATATGACAACTTGTTATATCCCAAATGATTATGAGTAGGGAAGCAATGGCAAATGATGAAATAGCTGCTTATCATTCAGAGGAAGAGATAGAGATTATTGATACGGCTAATGAATTTTCTAGTCGTATCGATGCAAAACTTCGAGCTTTATCTCGAAGCTCACCAGCTAGAAAAATTTTTAAAGTACATCCACTTCTTCGAAACGTGAATGCAGAGGCCTTTGAACCTCTTGTACTCGCAATTGGTCCTTACCACCGGAGTAACAATCAGTTAAGTGCGATGGAAGAGCACAAGCTGCGCTATCTTAAAGAGCTTCTGGAACGAAGGGGGGAAAATAATACGAAAAAATATGTCTCATTCATGTGGCAATTGGAAGAAGAAGCTCGTGCTTGTTATGTAGATTCTGTAGACCTCACAGATGATGAATTTGTGGAAATGATGTTACTCGATACTTGCTTCATCGTTGAGCTATTTCGCAAGACAATCAGGACTGAAATTCGTGATCCTATCGTAGGAGGTTGGATGACTGGCAACGTGGCCCGCGATTTATTATTAGTTGAAAATCAACTTCCGTTCTTTGTTCTTGAGAAGTTCTTTGACATTACCCGGATGTCTAACGAAAAAAGCCTTTATCACATGATATTTCAGTTTTTCACTGATAAAAATCTGACGACGAGGCCTTTTCCAAAGGATGAAGGCGACTGCATCCAATTGGCCGAGCATTCTGAGCATCTACCAGGATTATTATACAGGAACTTTATTGAAAAAGAGATTGATCATCATTCAGAAATGGTTACTATGGATCTTCAAGAAAAGAACAGTTGCAAGTTCAGTTGTGAATTTTATTGGACCTTCAAAATTCTTAATTGGATTTGTAAGTGGTTTTGTTTGTATTCAAAAATTGATAGCGGGAATTTGACCGAAAAGGTTGACGAGAGGTTTACTAATATTCATTGCGCCACACAGCTTAACGAGGCGGGAATCAAGTTTAAGAAGGTTAAAAGCGATAACCTGCTTGCTGTTCAGTTCAAAGATGGAATAATGGAGATTCCAACATTGCGTATTACAGATAACAGCGAGTCTTTCTTCCGAAATTTAATTGCCTATGAGCAGTTGAAGCAGATACCGACTAGGTACTATGTTACTGATTACGTAAGACTCATGGATTGCCTCGTGAACACCTCCAAGGATGTGGAGTTACTTTGTGAGTGTGGAATTATTGATAACAGGTTAGGTGATTATGAAGCTGTTGCCAAAATGTTCAATTCGCTTGGCGACAATGTCAGCTTTTCACCTTTTGAGAAATATAAATACCGTAAAATATTCCAGGAAGTCAAGCAGCACTGTAACAGGATTTGTAACAAATGGAAAGCCGACCTATGGCGCAAATACAACACTCCATGGGCAGTAATTTCATTTTTTGCCGCTTTGTTACTGCTTCTACTTACGGCGACCCAAACTGTGTTTTCGGTTCTTGCTTTTATGAAACCAAAATAACAAGTCATTGTGCAGAGAAGGAAGTCTCGTATATTGGATTGTGATGAAACATGGGAAGTGTACGCAAGATGAATATTGTGGCTGCAATGAACTGTTAAAAGCTAATTGTAGTAATGGTTTGGTGGAGCCCCTGCTTTCATGGTTTTCTATTTGTTTATACTTCATTAATGTATGGTTTTATTTTTATTGAAGTCCTATTGTATAACTTGAGTCACTAAAACCTTTTCTAAGTGGAGAATTGTTTTGTACGATATGGACTTCAATTTGCGCATCATGTATTTCTCAGTGTTGTCATTTTGGAAAATCTTCTTTTAAGTCTAATTAATTTGATCGGGCATTTTCGAATTGTAAGTAGCATAGAAGATAAAGATTTGGAATCATGATCAGTACAGTTCTTAGTTCTGTGAAATGCTTTGCTGGTTCACTTAAATTCGTAATTATTGGCTATTGCATCATTTTCTCATTTACTAAAATAGTCCATGTCATTATATTTTACGAAATGATCATCATGACAGGCGACCTTGTAAGTTAGTTTTTCAAAAATTGTTGATTTTTCCAAATTATATCTAAACTCCTGTT
Organism: Boswellia sacra; assembly: GCA_013180625.2. Taxonomy (NCBI): domain Eukaryota; kingdom Viridiplantae; phylum Streptophyta; class Magnoliopsida; order Sapindales; family Burseraceae; genus Boswellia; species Boswellia sacra. The sequence goes on along the minus strand of SNVD02004548.1, from coordinate 118,084 downwards.
GAAGCTTCATCTCTTTAGCCAAAAGGCTTCTGTTTTCGCTATTGGGCATTTTTCCGAAAGCAAGTTATTGAATTGAAATTAATTATCTATTTTTCCAGTAAGCAAATTTATGTTGGTCGACTTATAAACTTCGCGATGCCTGAAAAGTAATTAATTTGATACACAATTTTTTTTGTTTTCGTCCATTTCTTTTAGTTAGGCATGGTCTAGATGTCTGACTTCAAACCCTCGTGATCATATAGCTGAGCTTACTTTGCATAATATTCCATCATTTCATGCTAATTCTCATTCATATACTTTAAAAATACACCCGTTAATTATCTGTTAAGAACTTACTAATTAAGAAGGTCGTCTTGTGCTCATAATTTTTCATGAATATTTATCAAAAGAGTATGATTATTGAATGTCTTCGAAATTTACTTCAGTTTCCAGCATTAAGTAATCTCCAACTTGTTAAAAAGTTTGTGGCAAGTTGTGATATAGGGTTAATTTGTGGAAGAAACATTCATGACTTGACTTCTATCAAGTGGTTATATGCTGACAACACACTCCAATCAAAAGAGAAGCTAGTTTTCATTCAAGGCCCCAACAAGTACCCTCCCAGCCTAAATCCAGAAGATTGACGTGTTGAATAATAAAATTTGCATGCTTTTTTTTTCTGACAACAACTGGAATGTGAGATATATATTACTTAAGATACTTATTAACTTAGAAACATGAAAAATAATAATAATTTAAATTCAGACCCGACTTCTTGGGGGAATCAAATTAAAAAGGTAAGGTTTTCTAACTTCTTGAGAAAATATATTCGATGTGTTTATGTTCATATGGAGTATAAAAACTGAATAGGCAACACTTGGTTATAGGTTTATAAGTGTACTAAGGGATTACAGAAAGTATAAGTATTATTGCGAAGCATTAAATTAGCCCACATCTACAATTTAAGCTTTTATTAATCTAAAATGGGATATTTGCGAACGCTAAATACCTCGCTAAATGTATACCCATTTCCGACAACTAAAGGCCTTCAGATGCCCTCTCTGAATCTCTAGTAGGTAATTGTATTTTTCCAAGAAGCCCTCGTTGACTAAAAGCTCTCATTGGAGAGGTCGATAATACGATTAAGAAGCCTATCGTTGATAATATTTTTTCGAGGATCTCACGTAATCGGATTTTATTTGTTTTCAACAAAATGCTTCCTCAAAAATGGGTTCCAAGCCCATCAAAAATAAATTTGTAACAATGATAAAATATTATTCCAATGGCTAATAGACTCTTAGTTATGTTATATTTAATGATGGATTAAATTTATTTCCAAGTGTCTCTCTTTGTCGGATTTAAACTTATTCTCGAGGGCATTGTCCCCTGCAAATATAATAATTTCAACTAAAAGAAAGTATTCTGAGGAACATAAGATTGTCACTAATAGCATTAAAATTATGATTGAGTGATTTTCTAAGGATTTTATCACATAGAAAATAATTATATTTACTGTGGCACTTGTCCTAAAAAATGATATGAGGGGTCGACATGATTTTATTTTCGAGGGCTCAAAGGATGTTGCAAATATGATTATAACGAGTATGATAAGCCATTTTTTAGGGTCATATTGTCATCATAAATATTGTTTTTTCGATTAAATTCATCGTCAATGATAATTTTAAATGGTCAAAGATATAGTTTTAAATTGCATTTTTACTGTTCGAAATATTTTATAGATTGGTCATTTTTTTTTTGATGCATTACAATCTCAATAGTAGTTATATGCCCCTCGAAAATATGACTACTAAATATTAATCGAAAATAATTTTAAAGGTTCTCGAGATTACTTGAGTTTCGAGGATCTTTATTTATTTTAAATAGTGACATATTAAAAGATTAGTTGCTTTATATCAATTTCTAATATTCTACTGCTTGTTTGTAGGTAAAATGTGATCAAATATTTTATATTAATAATTCAAACAAAACAAATGAAATTGAAATTAAATAACAATAAAGTATCTCAAAATGTAATAGATATCAATGAACTCAAGCTAGCTATGGTTGTTTTAAACAAGAAAAAGAAATAATTAACAAAAATAATATGGGTTCAACCTTCAAATAAGTTGATCATATGCAATGGTTCAACAAAGTATTAGATAGTGCAAAATCACCAAACAAGTCTAGCAAATCCAAGTCATAGCTATTTATAAGTGATCACTTTACACCTCATCTTCACTTGGCATCTCTTGACTCTTCTTTAATTTCATTTGATATGATTGTTGCCTACAAACAAAAATTAATAAAACCATTAGACAATATGGAATTGAATCTAAATACTAAAGTATGAAATTAAAGAAGTTATTTCACATTAATAACCTAAATAAAAGATAAAAGATATAACAAAAAAATAATATAACTAATCAGAAGATAAGAAATACAAAATATTCAATATCCCAAATTCAACCCAAAAAAAAAAAAAGTCATTTATAAGTCTATGTTCAAGATCAAAAAGATGATGAAGAAAATGATAAAATGACATTATCACATAAAACTCATTTTCAACTTAACATTAGTTTTAGAATACAGCGAACATGCCAGATAGTTTATAATAGTGAATAAGTATACTTCAAAAATTTATTCAAAATATAGTACTTCAAGAAATGACATCTCAAAAAAATATCGAACATTAAAATAAGGGATCTATCCTATAAAATTCCATATTTTTTTAAGATCATTTGGTTGTGTACTTTAATTTACTAAATTTTTTATATTATTCAGACACATTTCATTTTCAGCATTGCACAACTAGTTTTAAAAGGCCTTTACAAATATAATTCTTAACTATTTTAGGACAAATAAAAATAAGTTAGACCTTTCCATGTCGAAGTCCTATAATTAAAATTTCAAGCTGAAAACCAAACAAAAAGACTGTTGAAAAATTAATAACAAAAATGTGTTATTATTCTTATGATATAATTAATATTATCTTTGCAATTGAAATTTACTTTAGAGCATGTCAGCAGGATATATAACGAAAATCTTGTTGAAGGGTGAGAACATTAGTTGACTAAGTGAGAGCATGATAATGATGATATATTGGAAAACTTCCATCACCTAAACAAGGAGTTAAACATGACATAAGCAAAACATAAACAATTGATATAAATCTCAACACACAAATGCCTAATGTTAGTGCCCTATTATATATTGGTTTTCACATACAACAAATTCCTAACACATAGGAGCTAGTGAAGATGACATAAGAGAGGGAGATTAACACTGTGACCCCCTTCTTTTGACTGAAGTAACATTCTGCTCTCCACTTTTGGATAAGTAACATAGACACCCCCAGATTCTAACTGCCGTTAGGGAATCTGTCAAAAAAATTACACTGCGACCCCCCTCTTTTGGCTGAACCACATTTTGACCCGCACTTCTGGATAAATAACATAAACACCCCCATATTCCATCTGCCGTTAGAGAATCTATTATCCTAACTAGAAGCTCTTGTGTAAAGACTTAACTACCCTTATTTATCTTATTCATTAAAAATTTTATATTGTGAAGCTTTCTATTGACCTAAATTAAAAAAAAGTTGTTATGATGTCAGTAAGTTTAAAGAATAAGAATTAAACAATCAAAAATTATATTTTATACAAAAACTAAAAATCTAATAAATAAAGAAGTCAATATGGGTTCATATATCTTATTTGCAAACACAAGAACGAGCAAAACTCTCACATGGCAGCTCATTTCCATATCTGAAACAACCTATTGTAGATTAATCAATAAAAAACCTAAGCAGCACACAAATATTTTTTCTATTTTTTTTTCAAATCAACTTCAATTGCCTAGTGGTATAGCAGTTGAGGGAAAGTAAAGACTCTGCAACTTGAGTCTTGAAGCAACAAGAGACGAAAAGAAAGGGAAAGTAAAGAGAGAGAGAGAGAGAGAAATTATAAAATTAAATATATTATTTACATTAAATAAAATTTAATTGAAACAATTAAATATTAAAAATAATTAAAATAGTTAATTGCATATTTATGTGTTTACATATTTAGTTAAATATTTTTAATCTTTTTTATAAATAAAAATTTAAATTTATTAAAGTTTAGAATAATTATTAATTTGAATTTATGAATTTTTTAATTAAAAATCTATATGATTTTGATTGTTAATTATTTTAATTTAGAATAAAAAATTAATACACTATAATACAATCTTTTATTAAACAGAGTATTATTTAACATGTGTACAATACAATGATAAATCAAATACAGTATCAAATTTACTCAATTCTCTAACGGTAGATGAAATCTGGGGGTGTTTATGTTATTTATCCAGAAGTGCGGGTTAGAAGTAGTTCAGCCAAAAGAGGGGGATCACAGTGTAATTTTCTTAACAGATTCCCTAACGGCAGTTAGAATCTGGGGGTGTCTATGTTACTTATCCAAAAGTGGGGGGCAGAGTGTTACTTCAGCCAAAAGAAGGGGGTCACAATGTTAATTTTCCCATAAGAGAATTCAAAATTTAAAGAATAGCTGATGCTAGAAACAATTAGAACCTCACCGACCAATAAAAAAGAAATGTTGATAAAATTATATGTAACCTCTTTCAATAAAAAAAAAATTGAAGGAAAAAAAATAACAGTAGAACTTAGAAAAAGTATCAATGACTTGTAACACCACCAAAGAAGTCATAAAGATGAAAAGAATAAATAAAATTTAAAAAAAAAGTACTTTAAGTGGGGTAGAGCTCGCACAATTCATTTTATAATTTTCGTCTCCTTCTCAATTAGTCACATCGATATCCAGTAATCCAATAACAATTAAACTTATAAATAGAAGACAGCCATTAAATCAACATTTATGCAAAATTACGAAATAAATAATTAAAAAAAACCAAACTCCTAAAAACAATAACTTACCTACCTTTCAATTCTAAACTAATTGCTAACAGAAGAATTGTGGATATTTAAAGACATCATATCATTCATAGATGAAAAGACCCCACAATGGCCAAGACTACAAAATCTTTCAAACTATCAATCAAATTCATCTCACCATAAGCTTAATTTTATTGAAAAGAACTTATAAAAGAAATTATAAATTAACTGAAGAAAGAGCAAAAATTAGATTAATTAAAATTAGAAGGAAATTTCATTCTTATATCTATTTAAGTTTTACCTCTGGAAGAGTCTCCAGCAAAGGCACCTTCTCAGCGGCATTATCTTCCAAGTCCTTGGCATCCTAAACACATAATAATAAAAGAAAACTGAAATTAAAACCAGCATCGTTGTATAAAGGTAGAAAGAGGCCAAAACAGAAGAAGGTGAAGAGAACCTTACACGTTGTTGTTTGCAAGCCTGAGATTTCTCGTGATTGCATTCTCTTCGGTTTCCACATGAGATCCAAAAGCCAGGAAAAGGAGCAAGAGAAAAAGGAGTATTAGAGTAACGAAAGTATAAAAATCAAATAGAAATATAGGCAAGCACAATCTATAAATAAAATAGGGTATCAATAACAATTTGGTGCAGTGGTTGCAAGACTATGAATTTGCGATTTGTGATGGACGTTGGGCTGTTTGGAGGAAATAGACGGGGTTGAAACTTGAAAGGGTCTGCAATGAGTTGGGTAAAATTTTATCTTGAAAAATTAAGTGGGAAGGACATAGAAAAAGAGAAGGAAAAAACTTTTTTGTACAGCGGGAGTCTTGGCGCTTGCAATATTTCGTAGTTTTTTTTTAAAAAAAGTTTTTTCATGCCATTTTACAACATATTTAATACAGCTGTTAGTACTGATTCTCTATTAATAAATATATGGATTTTAAAAATTTATAAAATAAAAATTATGAGTATAAATTAAGTAAGTAAATATTAAATATCAATTATATTTATTTAATTTAGTCAAAAAGAGAAATATTTCCTTGGTGAGGTTGTTCATCAAGAAGAACTCTTGGTGTGGTGTTATCAAGAGTTGAAGAAAGTTGCCTTGGTGAGGTTGTTCATCAAGAAGAACTCTTGGTGTGGTGTTATCAAGGGTTGAAGAAAAAAGTCTTGGTGAGGTTGTTCATCAAGCAAGTTGTAAAGATTTCTACAACTTAGTGGAAAGCTTAGCTCGTGGAGCTAGGAGCCCGTGGACGTAGGCAAGGTTTGCCGAACCACGTAAATTGAGTTCGCACTCTCTCTATCCCTATCTCTTTATATTTACTTGCACTTATGATTATTCTTTATTGATATTATCTTGATTGCATTCTATTTTCATCTTCTTCACCTTTATTCTCAAAGAAAGAGTTAAATAATTTTGATCTTTCAAGAAAAGTTTTCTAAATCCGTTTTTATAAATAAAAGCCCAATTCACCCCCCCTCTTGGGTTGCCATACCTGGGTCAACAAGTGGTATCAGAGCAAGGTTGCTCATTTTTTTAAATCTTAACCGATTTTGAGCTATGGCTACTTTTAATTCAACTTCATATGTTGAGGGACTTTCTATCTCTAGACCTCCATTTTTTAATGGAAGTGATTACTCTTATTGGAAAATTAGAATGAGTATTTTCTTGAAATCTTTTGATTATGATTTGTGGTCTATTGTTTTGGAAGGACCTTTTGTTCCTACCAAAATTGAAAATGGGGAATGCATGCTTAAAGAACCTAAAGAGTTTAGTGAAGATGATAAAAAGAAATTGAGTTTGAATGCTAAAGCTATGAATGTGTTTTATTGTGCTCTAGATAGAAATGAGTTTAATAGAATATCTACTTGTTCTACGGCACAAGAAATATGGCACACACTTGAGGTAACTCATGAAGGAACTAGTCAAGTTAAAGAATCCAAAATTAGTATGCTGGTTCATAGTTATGAGCTTTTTAAGATGAAATCGGATGAATCAATTTCTGAAATGTTTACTAGATTTACGGATATTATAATAGTTTGAAATCTCTTGGTAAATCTTATTCTAATGTTGAAATGGTGAGAAAGATTCTTAGGTGTCTACCAAAATCTTGGGAGCCAAAGGTGACGGCAATTCAAGAAGCAAAGGACCTCACCAAACTACCATTAGAAGAACTTATGGGTTCTCTCATGACTCATGAAATCACCTTGAAGGAGAATGAAGAAGATTTCAAGAAAAAGAAAAATATCGCTTTCAAATCTTCAACGAAAGAAAAAGATGACTCCGATGACGAAGGAGATGATGAAGATCTTGCATTCATCACAAGAAAGCTAAAAAGGATGATTAGAAGAAACCAAGGATTCAAGAAGATTTCTAGAATGGATTGTCCATACTTGAAGAATCAAGACAAGAAATCCAAAGCAATGAAAGCCTCAAATTGGGATGATAGTGAGGCTAGCTCCACCGAAGAAGAAGATTGTGAAATGGCAAATATGTGCTTCATGGCTTTAAGAGAAGATGAGGTAAGTATTCTAAACTATGATCCTAAGTTTTCATATGATGAATTATTTGAAGCATTCCAAAATTTACATGTACAAGTTGATAAACAAAATTCAAAAATCAATGCTTTCAAAAAGAAGTCAAAAATCATGTTATCTCATTTAGAAGAGTTGGTGGAAATAAATGAAGCTTTAGAAAATGAAAATGAAATTTTAAAGCAAAAAGATTTTGAAAGTTTGGAAAGTCAAATACATTTATTAAAAACTGAAAATGACATTTTACAACAAAAGGATTTTGATAAATTGGAGAAAGAAAATGTTATTTTGAAAAAGGAAAATAATGACTTGAGAAATATTGTTGATAGTTTTACAAAAAGCACCAAAAAATTTGAATTCTATGTTACAAAACCAAAGGTGTGTTTTTGATAAAAGAGGCTTAGGATATAAAACTCATAAAAATCAAAAGTATTTTAAAAATTATTTTGCTCATGCATCTTTTTGGAATAATCCTAATCATTCATGTACTTATTGTGGAAGTAAAAGACATAAAGTGTATTCTTGCTATATTAGGAAAAATCCTAATCTAAAACAAATATGGGTTCCAAAAAGTACCATAACTAACCCCCAAGGACCCAAGAACTTTTGGGTACCAAAAAGTTACTCCTTGAATGTTGATTGTAGAGACAAAGGAGTGGCAAACACAAGTGGTACTTAGATAGTGGATGCTCAAGGCATATGACCGGAGATGCCTCCAAGTTCTCAAGATTAATCATGAAGAAAGAAGGATATGTGACCTTCGGTGATAATGCCAAAGGAAGGGTAATCGGACATGGTGATATTGGTAACCCTTCTTCACCTATTATTAAAGATGTTTTGCTTGTTCATGGTTTAAAACATGATTTGATTAGCATTAGTCAATTGTGTGATAAAGGGTATTTTGTTGCTTTTGAGCCTAATAGATGTGTGATTAAGGATGTTAGTAACAATAAGACATTATTTGTTGGTAATATACAATTGATATTGATGTTAATGATCATGTAGAAAATTGTTTCATTGTTAATCATGATACTTGGTTATGGCATAGAAGGTTAGGTCATGCTAGCATGGACACAATTTCAAAAATTTCTAAAAATGATTTGTTGATGGTCTTCCAAAATAAAATTTGAAAATAACAAGATTTGTGATGCTTGTCAATTTGAAAAACAAGTGAGAACTTTTTTAAACAAAAATTTTTTTTTCAACAAATAAACCCCTTAGTCAAGATAGATTTTGCATAATTAGAAAAGAATTAGACATATTGGATATGCTTAATTTTGCTTTTTTATATGATAATCTTTGAATGGTAGCATATGTTAAGGGGGAGAATATATTTAGGGGGAGTAATTAATTTGATTACATCTTTTTGATGATAACAAAAGGGGGAGAAATAGTTGGATTGCTTATATTCATAACAAGTGCCATTTTTTGTTTATTCTTTGATTTTATTTTCATTCTTGATTTTAGATTATATTTAAAGCAATCAATGGTTTGTCATCATCAAAAAGGGGGGAGATTGTTAGCCCTAAGGCTACATGATAATTTTGATGATAACAATACACATTGATTAATTGAGATTTACTAACATGTTTATTATGTGCAAGAGTAAGATCATTGAAATAATTTTAAAATCAAGAAGAGGCTTATTAAAATGAAGTGTTGAAGCTAAGGAGAAGACTACATGTTAAAGGCACCAAAGCTTAAGAACAAGGATTGACTCAAGAAATGTGACACATGAGTAATGTTCAATCAATTGGTCATATATATCTCTACAAATATCCAAATGACGTGATTCTTGCGCCTTTGGAAAGCTTACTCAAGTTATAACATTTCATATGTTTTAATGAAATTCAAATTTCAAGTGCAAGGTTGTCCAAATCATCATGCAAGTTGAAAGACAAATGGAAGCAGTTGACATGAGCACCGAATACTCCTTTGGACATATCTTGAGCTAGAAAAATCAAAATGACTTGATTCTTGTGGCATTGGAAAGATGACTTAATGAGGAACATTTCATATGTTTTGAAAAAAATTCAAATTTCAAACAGAAGGCCGACATAATTGACATGCAATTCGGTGGACTGACACAGAGAAGAAAAATCAACTCACATGAGCACCGAATGGTGTTTTGGCCATATCGTAAGATAGAGATATCCAAATTCTTTGAATCTTAATGTTTTGGAAAGATTATTCAAATATGAAGATCTTTTATGTTTTGAAGAAATTCAAATTTCAAACGGAAGGCTGACAGAATTATCATTCAAGTCGGTGGACTGACACATGGAGGAAAAATCAAGTCACATGAGCACCGAATGGTGTTTTGGCAATATCTTGAGCTACAGATATCCAAATGACTTGATTCTTGATGCGTTGGAAAGCTTATTCAAATTTTCAGATTTTTTATGTTTTACAGATTTTCAAATTTCAAACGGAACATTGACAAAAATGGCAGACAAGATTATGGTTTTTATGGTGGGCAGAAAATTTGGAGTTGGTGTCTTCACTTGATTAAGTTCATCCTATTTGCCTATAAAATGAGCCCTTCTCCCATTCATTCAAAAACATCCATCAAGCCACAAATAAGGGAAATATCATTTTTAGAGAGCTTTTATATTTTTTATCTAATCTTTGAGGAGAGTTGTATTTTGTTATAAACAATTATCTTTGTTCTTGTATTGTGGTGAGAGTGAGATCTTCTTGTAAAGGATAAAAGTTATCCTTGAGAGAACTCTTTCCTTAGTGAGGTTGCTCATCAAGAAGAACTCTTGGTGTGGTGTTATCAAGGGTTGAAAGAAGTTGCCTTGGTGAGGTTGTTCATCAAGAAGAACTCTTGGTGTGGTGTTATCAAGAGTTGAAGGAAGTTGCCTTGGTGAGGTTGTTCATCAAGAAGAACTCTTGGTGTGGTGTTATCAAGGGTTGAAGAAAAAAAGTCTTGGTGAGGTTGTTCATCAAGCAAGTTGTAAAGATTTCTACAACTTAGTGGAAAGCTTAGCTCGTGGAGCTAGGAGCCCGTGGACGTAGGCAAGGTTTGCCGAACCACGTAAATTGAGTTTGCACTCTCTCTATCCCTATCTCTTTATATTTACTTGCACTTATGATTATTCTTTATTGATATTATCTTGATTGCATTCTATTTTCATCTTCTTCACCTTTATTCTCAAAGAAAGAGTTAAATAATTTTGATCTTTCAAGAAAAGTTTTCTAAATCCATTTTTATAAATAAAAGCCCAATTCACCCCCCCTCTTGGGTTGCCATACCTGGGTCAACAGTAAGTGGTTACTACTGTAAAGAGTCCTAAATCGAGTGTAAATGCATACAGCATAGTAGATTGCAACTCTTGTTGCCCGTAGATGTAAGCTAGTTAATAGCCAAATCACGTAAAACTTTTTGTTCCTTTATTCTTAACTGTTTCAGTTACGTTTGTGATAACTAATCATACACTACGAAAACTAATAATTATAAAATAACTTAATGAGAGTTAACTATTGAGAAAGTTTTGATTTAATATAGGGGAATAATATGTATAAAACAAAAAAAAGGTTGCTCATATGTATATTAATTGATGCGATTTAATTGTTAATTAGGTCTATAACATAGTAATTTATTAGATCAATTCATGATTTACATGATAAAATAATTGATTTTTGTAAACTAATAATATGAAGATTAAAAGCATGATATTGAACTTTGTGGGACAATAGGGCCCACGGGTTCCAATGTGTAATTGTCCTTGTAAGTGGATTACGATAAGAAATTAAATGTTAAATATTTTAATGATGGATGATAGCTATAATAACTTAATATGTAAATATTAATTTTTATGTTACTGATCTAACTATAATTTATTGTTGTGACAATAATATGCATGGTAACATAGCAACATATATTATGTAATTTTAGTTATAATTTGTTAATATCATTCGCTGCTCTTGAACAATACTGCACGATGCAAAATTTATTTAATTGATTAGTCTTATTTTTATTTTAACTCAAAAATTAATTTTTTCAATGATTTGCTTCCAAAACCGTTAGTGTCAAACATGACACCTTAGCATGTGACACACACTTAATTGATTTTAGACAAACTTATAATAAAAATATTCGTTTATATTCTTTCCTATTTTACTATTTCTAGAAATCTTTATTAGCAAGTGTTTTAGTCATATTAAATATCTCTTATTAGATTAGGATATTAATTCTAGTATCCTAGTTTATTTAGAAGCTTATTTATATCACTTCTTATATTATTGATTAATATCCTATATTACCATTTGAGTTGTATTGCGATTCTACAGGATATTGACGAGAAAGGCTACTAAACTTCACACTATATATGATGTTATTTTTCATAACTTATATGTATGTGTGTGGGATTGCATTTCAAGATATTAAGGAGAGCTTCAATGCCAAATTGAAATGTATATTTGACTATTGTTTTATGAGAGTTTATTCATGTATGAGAGGTTGTGACGGTGCATGAATTTTGTTTAAGTCTGTTTGAGTTAGTATTCACTTGAGAAAACTTGCAAGTTGAGTGTGCATATAATTCAGTGTCAGACATCGTTGTTATATTTTACGTAACAATATTTTGTTAAGTTATTAGCGATAGAGAGGGGGCAGTATTACTAGAGTTTAAGATCTTATTAAAATTTTGTTTTACAAAGATTATGTTAGTGAGTGAGAGTGAGTTAGCACTATAAACACACTTAAAAATTGTACAAGCAGGAACTTAATGAATTGCAGCTCTAAGTTGTCCGTGGATGTAGGTTTAATAACCGAACCATGTGAAATTCTCCTTTGTTATTTTATATTACAGTTTACTATTATATTACATATAACTAATCCATACTTTTGAATCTCAAAAAATTTATTATAATAACCTACATAAAGGACTTAATATGCACTAATCACTTAATACTAATCTCTTTCCATCCATAGAGGCATTTATAACCCAAAGCTTCCTCATTCTCTATTGACATAAAGACATATAGTCATATAAAAAATTATTATATGAGATATAAGGATGGCAATTATATATAACCAGTCTGAGAACTTGAACTCCTCTACCATGTTAATTAATTACAATATAAAAATATTCAACATAATAACAAATTATTATTATTAATTATAATATATTAATTATAAAATAAAGTTTTGAAATATGTAAAAAAATTCAAAAATATGTAAAAAAGCTAAAATTATATATAAAAAAGGAGGTGGCCTGGTCATGGTATAGGCCAACATTTTCTTTAGCAAGCCTGCCCAAGCCTTTTTGTGTTTTTGCCAAAATTGGAATTTGGGAGGTTTGAGCCTGAGTTTAACCATGTGCCTTTGAGCTGGACATCAACATTAATGCGAAGATGTCAAAAAAATTATATATTTGCATAATAAAAATTGTTCTTTCCAACAACACTTAACCCCACACTACAGGTCCACTTTCTCACAAAATACATCAATTAGCGAGTAACTAGGTTAAAAAGGAATTTTGTTGTGGTGATTTCATCGTAAACAAGATTACGATTTTCGAATATTATTTTCTGAGATTTTTTCCATCGTAGGAAGTGTGAAGAATGGTTCAACTTGCGTAGTACAGACAGCAGGTTTGCATTGGGGCGTAAATAGAGGTGTGCTAGAGTGCAAGTTTACCGTATCAGGTGTTCCAGGCAAAGACATTGTGCAGCAGCATAATGTCAATGACAGGAGAGCACAATATTATGTAAGAGTGCAATGTTAGTTGCACAAGAGTGCCAAGCCTGAGTGTGCAAACTACCAAGTCCTAGAATTGGCATAGGAGCATAGAATCATTGCGCAGGAGTGCAAATCCAACCTATATAAGCATTATCTTTCCATTGTATTAGGTTTAAGAGGTGTGAAGTGAGAAACATGAAGGGAGGCTGGGAAGAGAGATAGGGTTTAGATAATTTGGGGATTTCTTGAGAGAAAGTCAATCCAAATTCCTAGTTGTCCTTGTAAATCTCTTGTACTCTCTTATTCTACACCATAGTGAATTGCTCATCACCAACAACCGGATATAGGATCACTTTTGTGGTCTGAACTAGTATAAATCCTTGTGCTCTAACTGGTTTTCTTTGCTTTACTTGTGTGTGTGTTTGATACTCCTAGATCAATTCTGCATCTAGCTACTTATGTGTGTTTGTGCCTCTCAATCTGTTACACAACAAATTGGTATCAGAGCATTGTTGAGATTGATTTGGAGACCTTTGGTCATTAAGTTCTTAGCACAGAAAGTGTTCGATAAAATTTTTGAGTTGTATTTACGCAGTACAAAAGGTGCTCAACGAATTTTTTGTGATGGCTATATCAACTACCAAGCATGAGATTGAGAAGTTTAATGGCAGCAACGATTTTGCTATTTAGAGAATGAAGATATTGGCTTTACTTGGCAACCTAGGATTGGATGAAGCTCTTGGAGGTGAAAGCAAAATGCCAGATAGCTACAGCTTAGAGAAGAAGAAAGACATCATGAAGAAAGCTTACAACAAGTTAATTCTTTATTTGAGTGACAAGATGTTGAGGTAAGTCTTTAGAATGAAAACTGTGGTTGAGCCATGGTTAAAGCTTGAAAGCCTTTACATGACTAAGAATTTGTTCAATAGGTTATATTTGACAGCTAAATTCTTTACGTTCAAAATGGCCGAAGATAAGAAATTACAGGACCACATTTTTGAATTTAACAAGCTGTGCTTAGATTTAGAAAATATACAAGTTGAATATAATGATGAAGATAAGGCATTGGTGTTGTTGCCTTCTCTTTTGAAGTCATATGAGAATTTTGTAAATATTTTGAAGCATGGTAGGGAAACACTGTTGTTAGATGATGTTGTTGGTGCGTTAAATTTGAAATACTTTCAAAGGAAGAATGATATAGGTGAACACTCGAGTGAAGGGCTACATGTTAGAGGTAAGAGTTATAAGAGAGAATTTAAATGAAAGTCACATTGAAGGTCTAAGTCTAAGGGAAAGAAAGTTGTAAGATGCTTCTATTGTCATGAGAAAGGGCATATTAGAAGGCTTTGTCCCAAGAGAAAGAAGAACGAGAAACGTAAGGAGCAAGAAAACGGTGAAACTGCTATTATAGAGGATGGATATGAGAGTTCTGAAGTGTTGGTTGTGACAACTAAGAACTTGAATACAGAATGGGTCTTGGATTCCGGTTATTTATTTCATATGACACCACACAAAAACTAGTTTGAATCTTATGAGAAGATTGAAGGCGAAAAAGTTCTGCTGGGTGACAACAAAGCTTGTAGCATGGTGGACATAGGAACAGTTCGGATTAAGACTCATGATAGTATGGAAAGAGTTTTGTCAGCTGTGAGGCACATTCCTGAGTTAAAAAGGAATTTGATTTCACTCGGTACACTTGATTCCAATGGCTATAGTTATAAAGGAGAGAATGGCACCTTGAAATTACAAAAGGATCCTTGGCTGTGATGAAAGGTGTGAGGCAAAATGGCTTGTATATTCTCCAAGGCAGCACTATAATTGAACAAGCAGGTTCAGCTTCGGCTATTAATGATAAAGCCTACTTGTAGCATAAGAGGCTTGGCCATATAAGTGAAAGAGGGCTTCATGAGTTACAAAAGCAAGGTTTGCTATGCAAAGGGAAATTGGAGTTTTGTGAGCATTGCGTACTTGGCAAGGCAACAAGGGTAAAATTTGCTTTCTCATCTTACACTACTAGAGAGACTCTTAGTTACGTTCATTCTGATTTATGAGGTCCATCTAAGCATGCAACTTTAGGTGGAGATAGGTACTTTATGTCCATTATAGATGACTGTACAAGAAAGGTATCGATATACATCCTAAAGACTAAGGATAAGGCACTCCAAAAGTTTAAAAATTGGAAAAAGATGATTGAGGTCCAAACTATAAGAAAGGTTCGGAAGCCTAGGACTGATAATGGTTTGGAGTTCTTGAATGAATAGTTCAACCAATTTTGTGACAATGAAAAAGTGGTAAGACACAAGACAATACCCGAGACGCCACAATAAAATGACTTGGCTGAAAGGATGAACAAAACACTTCTTGAAAGGGTTAGATGTATGTTGTTAAGTGCAAATTTACCCAAGAAATTTTGGGGAGAAGCAGTTAACACAATAGCATATTTGATCAATAGATGTCCATCATTGGCTATTGATCTCAAGACACCAAAAGAAGTGTGGACGGGTTCACCTCTGAATTACAATCATTTGAAAGTGTTTATCTGTCTGACTTATGCACACATCAAACAGTGCAAGTTGGAGCCAAGGACAAGGAGTGCATGTTCATTGGCTATCCAGATGGGATGAAAGGGTATAAATTATGGTGGCAAGAGTCAAATGTTTCAAAATATTTCACATGTAAAGATGTCATTTTTAAAGATCAGAGTTTTACTTTTGGGGCTGTTCAAAACCTCAGTCCAAACCTAGTGAAAGTGCTATAGATACAGATAGTATTGAGACTGAGGTGAAGCTCTATGATACTGGAGATTCTCGGAAAGAAAAGGCAGATGAAGCAGATAAACATGAGGACACTAAAGAAATCCTTGATAAATCTGAAGACTTGAGAAGTTATCAGCTAGCAAAGGACTGTCCTAGGAGGACTAGAGTAGCACTTGTGAGGTATAGTTATGCTAATCTTATAGGTTTTGCATTTTCTATGTCTAAGGAGATAGATGGTAATGAACCTAAAAGCTATAAGGAAGCAATGTCTTGCAAAGACAGAAGGCACTGGTTACAGGCAATGAGGGAGGAAATGGATTCCTTGAATAAGAATCATACTTGGAATTTGACTGACAACACTACTAGGCAAAACGTAGTAGGCTGGAAATAGGTGTTTAAACAGAAACAAATGCTAGTAAAGATGGAAAGCCTAGGTTGGTTACAAAAGGATTTACTCAGAAAGAGGGCATTGATTTCAACGAGGTTTTCTCTCATGTTGTGAAACACACTTCTATCAGAGTACTACTTGGTTTAGTAACTCAATTCAAGATGGAGTTCAAGTAGAGGGATGTCAAAACTGTATTCCATCATGGTGATTTAGAGGAAAAGATTGTGATGGTATAACCTAAAGGTTTTGTGAAAGTAAGAAGTAAAGATAAAGTGTGTTTGCTGAAGAAATCTTTGTATGGCCTCAAGCAATCACCAAGGCAATGGTATTTGAAGTTTGATGACTTTATGATCAAACATGGATATACTAGGAGCAAATATGATAGTTGTGTCTATGTCAAGTGGTTAAACAATGGAGCTGGAATTTTCTTATTTTTATATATTGATGACATGTTGATTGCATCAACGAGCATGGAAGAAATCAGAAAACTAAAAATTCAACTGCGTAAGGAATTTGAGATGAAAGATTTTGGTTGTGCTAAGAAGATTTTAGGGATGAAGATTAGTAGAGATACAGATAGAGGCTTGTTATTTCTGTCTCAAGGTGACTAAATACTCAAAATGCTTGAGAAGTTCAACATGGCTGATGCAAAGAAGGTATAGACTCATTTGGCAACACATTTTAAACTTTCATCGTCATAGTCTCCTACTACAGAGGTAGAGAAAGAGAAGATGGCCAAAATTTCGTATGCTAGTTCTGTTGAAAGTTTGATGTACTCCATGGTCTATACAAGACCTGACTTGGCATATGCAGCTAGTTTAGTGAGTCGCTTCATGGCAAATCCAGGTTGAAATCATTGGGAGGCTGTCAAGTCGATATTTAAGTACCTCAAAGGTAATTCAAGCTATGGACTAGTGTATGAGAGGAGTAAAAACATTAATGAGAAGCTGATGGGTTATGTGGATGCAGACTTTATAGGTGATCTTGACAAAAGAAGGTCATTAACCGATTATATATTCGCATTGTTTGGTTGCACTATCAATTGGAAAGCCAATTTGCAATCAGTTGTGGCTCTTTCAACAACTGAGGGTGAATATATTATTGGTACAAAGGTTGTTAAAGAAGCATTGTGGCTGCAAGGGCTTGTAGGTGAATTTGGTGTGAGACAGGACCAAGTAAAGGTGTTTTGTGACAACCAAAGGTCCATACATTTGATCAAAAATCAAATGTATCATGAAAGAACCAAACATATGGACATCGAGCTGTATTTCATCAGGGATGTTGTAGCTGAAGGGAAGGTTTCAGCAATGAAGATTCATACCGAAAGAAACCCAGCTGATATTATCACTAAGCCCATTACAAGTACCAAATTCAACACTTGTTTGGATTTGATATGTGTAACAGATGGACTGTATTAGCTTGAAGATGGATGTAGCTAAAAATTTACTATGGTGATTCACAGTATGGAGCACAAGCTTGATACAAGGTGAAGATTTGTGAAGAATGGCTCAACTTGTGTAGTGCAAGCATCAGGCTTGCGCAGGGGCATAGATAAAGATGCGCCAAAGTGCAAGTTTATCATATCAAGTGTTCCAGGTAAAGACATTGCACAGCAGTGCAATGTCAATGGCACAAGAGCGCGATATTGCGTAGAAGCGTAATGTTTGTTGTGCAGGAGCGGCAAGCCTGAGTATACAAAGTACCAAATCCGAGACTTGGCGCAGGAACGCCTAGACAATGGCACAAGAGCACAATGTTCATTGTGCAGGAGCGCATGTTCATTGCGTGGGAGCGAACCTCCAACCTATATAAGCATTATGTTTCCATTGTATTAGGGTTAAGAGGTGTGAAGTGAGAAACATGAAGGGAGGCTGAACAGAGAGTTAAAGTTTAGAGAATTTGAGGACTTCTTGAGAGAAAGTTAATCCAATTCCTAATTCTTCTTGTAAATCTCTTGTACTCTCTTGTTCTACACCATAGTGAATTACTCATCACCAACAACTGGATGTAGGATCACTTTTGTGGTCTAAACCAATATAAATCATTGTGTTCTTGTTGCTTTTCTTTGCTTTGCTTGTGTGCGTGCTTGGTACTCCAAGATCAATTCTGCATCTAGCTACTTGTGAGTGTATATGTCTCTTGATCCATTGCACAACAGGAAGTGATATTTATTTCGAGAATACTTTGAATATATTTTGACGTATACAAGCCCTCTTAAAAGCATTTAGCTTTAATCCCATATTAAGTTAATTTTTCCTAGGGAGTATCAAATGATGCAATAATAATTTATTCCAAACAATTTTGATTTTCCTAGGGTCTAATTGACAACCTAGAAATTCTCCAAAATAATTAAGCCTACAAAATTTCCAAAAAAAGAATTTCTTAAGTCCTTACAAATATTATCGAGGATGTAAAGATCATCGTAAAAACAGATATCATATTCCAATAGTATTTCCTACAGTCTTTTCCAGCATAGGAAGTGATGCTAATTCTAACAACATTGTATATATACTGCAATGACGACAAGCCCTCGTAAATGAAATTCAGGCTTTGTTCCCACAATAATTTTATTTTTCCTAGGATGTATCCGAGAACACAATAAGTCTTAAAAAAAATGGTGATGGCAAAATTTCCCACAAAAAAATGAGGGCCTTTTGAAGCGTTACTGACGATATAAAATTCACTGCAAACAAGGATCAGGTTTTAATATTATTTTCAAGGGCGTTTTCCATCGTAGGTAGTATTTCTTATTCTGAGTCCAATTTTGTATATTCCAATGGATACAATGCCCTCGCAAAAACCTTTATAAATTTTTACTCCTATAATTTTGCTTTTACGAGGGGAAACCTGACAAATTAAAAGTCTTCAAGAATAATTGTGGTAGCACATTTTTTAGGGTATTTGAAATACGAACGAGGATGAATAATTCGTCACAAAAAACTATGTCATTTTACCATAATATTTGCGAGGGTCTTATTCCATTATAGGAGTTGTTATCTATTTCGACTAACTCTTTCTCTAGTTTGTGACAGATGCTATCACTCAGACAAAATATCCCAAGTAAAATAAATTTGTATTGACAAGAAGGAATCCAATGGAATATAAATGTCCTTGCTAATAAAAATGGCAGCAAATTTTGACAAGAAAAAAAAAATCACATTTCCGAAGGCTTTTTAATATTTGCAAGGAAAAAAGAAACTCATCACAAAAAGACTATTATAAATTTCCTTTAAAATCCGAGGGTTCTAATAAGCCGTTAAAAATATTTATTATTCCGGTGACAATCTTGCTTTTTCCGACGGACTCATAGTCTTAAGAAATAACTTATAATTTTCTTCCACAATAACAACGACCTTCTCTTGATAGTGGCAATAAAGCACAATACCAAAAACTTTTTGTGGCCCTCGAACAATTTTGGTCAAAAATGACCCTTTTTGTTTTTGTTCTGGCCAACAAAAGAACTTTTTGTGAAATTATTGATAATTAGTTAGGCGATGATGAAGCTCTGGCCAACATGTTTAATAACCTTTGTGACAATGTCTTCTTTTTTTTTTTTTTTTTCGGAGGACTACAAATACAACAAAATATTCCAGGAAGTCAATAAGAACCTTATCAGTCGCTGCAACAAATGGAAAGCCAACTTACGACACAACCACTTCGTCACTCAATCGGCGTGAATTTCATTTCTTGCCGCTTCATTACTGTTCCTACTTACGGTGGCCCAATCTGTGTTTTCAGTTCTTGCCTATTTAAAACAAAAGTAAAAAGTCATTTTGCGAAGGTGGAGTCTCGCATATTGGTTAGTCATGATTTGCGAAGTGTACAGGAGGTGAAAATTATGGCCGCAATGTGCTACTGAAAGCTAATTGTAGTAGTACTGTTTTGGTGGACTGCTTAACTTGATGGTTCTCTGTTTGTCTGTATTTTATTAATTCATGCATGGTTTTATTTTCATTAACGTCCTGTCGTATAAATATAGAGGAACCAGAAAATTCAGTTAGGAGGGGCAAGTTTCAACAAATGAAATTCAAAATAAGAAATATTTACTATTGACATTTAATTATATTAATTTTGGAATCCATATAATATAAAATAAATTATTATTCCTTCCATAAAATTTGTTACTAAAAGGTACATACTCTCTTAAAGCTTCCAATGTGTATAGGTGTTGACATAATGAAGAAGATAAAACCTAAGAAAAGAGAAATAAATACTCATATATACTATAGGCACTGGCAAAAGAGAAA
The DNA here is from genome assembly GCA_013180625.2 of Boswellia sacra. Classification (NCBI taxonomy): domain Eukaryota; kingdom Viridiplantae; phylum Streptophyta; class Magnoliopsida; order Sapindales; family Burseraceae; genus Boswellia; species Boswellia sacra. The sequence continues at coordinate 97,599 of SNVD02004548.1, read as the reverse complement.
AGAATACTTATATTTATTAATACGAAATTCTAATATTTATAAAGTAATTTAACAAATTCTAGTATGAAACACTTATATTACATAGATCACAAATGAAACGACTAAGAACTAAAAGAAAAATTATTCAATTTTGGCTTTAAAAATTTAAATGATAAAAAGAAAATAGAGAGAAAGTATAAAAAAGTCATTTTGATTTTGGGTAAATCTATAAATTCTTAAATATAGTAGGATCATTTGGATAGATATATAAATTTTTGGAAAAAAAATAAATGAGGGGCAATTGCCCCTTCTTATTCCTTTGTGGCTCCGTCCATGGGACTCGAATTATCTAATTCTTGAACAATTCTTGTGCTCTATAAAGATTCTTCTTCTTGAAGAAGCTTCTCTGCTTTTTAATTTGATTGTTTAAAATTTCTTCGTTTCTGTAGTCTTAAAATGATTCAGCAAATATTGAGATATCATGTGGACAGAGTGATGGGTAACCTTGGGCCATGAGACTGGACTTTGTCCAGCTTGAGCAAGCGTCGTAATTGATTCTTAGCCTCAGTCTGTGATTGGGCTGCATAAGAAGCCTACGACAACAAGACTTTTTGCAGTTGAAGTTTAGTTAGCTGTTGGCAACACATTTATGTAGGACCAGTAAGTCTTTAATGATAAAATAAAAAATGCTGCATGCATTTTTAATTTAAGTTTTTTCGTCGACATGCAACTAGAAATTGAAGTATATATTACTTCAGATAAGTTATTAAATTAGAAAGATTAGGAAATTATTTAAATTGGGACCTGCATCTAAAATGATAAGGCTTTTATGTTGTTTTGCATGACTTACAAATATTCCGATAAATTTAACTTTTTAAGAGATTTTGAAATATTTAACTTAAGATATTATTTTCGGTGTAGTTTTTGCTGACTAGGCCATACTTGGACTGGGTTATAGCCTTCTATTTGTATCAAAAGACTGCCAAGAGTATATGTAAAAACCTACTCAATATTGTATTTCTCAAATTAATCAGGTTAATCAAATAAAGGAGTTTGTGAATTTTACGTAATTAGTTCAGTTTGGCCTAGAATTACTCATCTTTCGCAAACGCCTCAATTCTGGTCCTTTGCTTGGTGGGATCAAAGACTAACTACTCGGATGTGAATTTCCGAATCCGAAAAGACAAATAAAATCCGCTTTCTCCTTTGAAAAGGAAAAGCTTTCTATATATATAAATATATCGACTACTACGTGAATATCTCACAATAAATCATAAAACTCTCTTAATTTCTCAATCTCGAATACAAGTTGTCTGTTTTCTTCTTGTCTCCGTTATGGCTCTCGTGATAGCAAATTGTTTCAGTGTTTTAACTGATGTGCACGATGACCTGGTCGCCACACAAGTCTCGGAAAACACTACTGCAGCCTCAATGCCTGCTGCAAAGACCTTCAAGAAGCAACAAGCATTGGATGCGCAAAGCAAACAGCGACAATATAGGAAGGTTACTCTACGGATGCAAACAAAGCCACCACAGCCTACTTTTGGTCAGTTAATGATGGGAGAGACGTCGATTCGAAGACCAAGACAGAAGCCGAACACCATGGAAAATCAACCTCAACCTGAAGAGAAAGTTGAAAAAGTTGTCGACAGGACTTTGACTCTTGAAGAGTATGAGAAGAAACTTCTTGAGAAAAGGAAAGTTATCCATTCACCCAAGAAACCCGACGGGGAGAGGAAAGTCGATCCTGATAAAGTTTTCGAATCCATGAAGCTTTTGAACAAAAAGAAATATAATATGGCAGAGAAGACTAACAAAGATTACAGTGATCGACGTAATTATGAAGCTAAAATCCACAAAAAAGTTGATAAAAGTGGATTATTGAAGATTTTTGTTTAATAGTTACCTTTTATGACATCATATGTTGTTTACGATTCTTTTTATTATTGAGTAATAAACAAATTATTTTAACACATTTTACATTATCACATTAATATATAATAATTTAGAAGAGAAAACAATATGTATAAAACTAGTAATGCTTGGCATAAGTTAATTCATTTTGTCTCCGTAGCTAAAAAAACTTTTATGCTGATAAATGCAATCTTTATTGCCCCTCTTTCAACGGATATTAGTCATATATATTTTGTAATTAATGTTGTAGGTGATATTTTGTGAGAACCCTCAAAAAGTCCAAAAGACCCTCTCAATTCAACTCAATGACAATATAAGTTTAACTATTGCTTAAACATCCTTTCTCATCCAAAACTTATAAAGCCATTAAGAGAACAATTACTTGAGGCCAAGTAAGAAGCATCGTTTGAAGCTTAGTTCTGACAATTGTCAATTTGGTGACACGAAGCTCCTTAAGTCAACACAAGTTTAGAACTATCTAAAAGCTTCTTTCTAAAGCAGATGGGAAGCACATTAATGAAGTGTAGAAGGAGGATAAGAATAGAAAAATGGAATTGAAAATGCCTTTCAAAATTAAGTCATGGCCAACTTCAACTTGAGCCTTAAACCCCATTTAAGCCTCAAGTGGATAAATGATCAACTTGAGCCTCGAAGCCCATAAATCACCGACTTGAGTCTCAAGTCCATAAATTGACTTTAACTTGAGTCTCAAGTCCATAAACATACTTCAACTTCTGCTTCAACTTTGTAAGTCACCAACTCGAGCTGAATTTTGCAACTCACCAACTTAAGCCTCAAACGTATAAATCATCAAAATGGGTCTCGAGTCTAGAAATCGCCAAATTGAGCCTCGAGTCTATAAATCGACTTCAACTTGGGCCTTAAGCACTTAAACAAACTTCAACTTTAACCTCAAGTTTGTTAAGTCACCAACTCGAGCTCAAGTTCACAAGTCATTAACTTGAGCCTCAAGTCGTAAATCACCAACTTGGTTTTCAAGTCCATGATACCATCTTATGTGAGATTCAATGTCATGATATAGTAATAAGATAATGACAATCCCATAACACCATAAAATTAGGGTTATGGATTTTCTCAAGAATTATCTAGAAGGCCATGTGGGTTCTTAAGACCATGACACCTCAAACAAATGAAGGGCCACTATCTAGGTCACAAGTAAAGGTTATCTATATAAAACCTTTTTATGCCCCAAAGGTAAAGGATCCCTTCTTCAACCCTTAAAAAGTGATACTTTCTAGGGTTTATGAGCTCTCTCCCTTTCCTTGTCAACCACCAACCTCATGGCTACTATTTGATAATTTTCTCTTCATGAGCATCCATATTTTACATACCTTTATACACATTTTTTACCAAAATGTTAACCCCAAAATCTGACTTGAGCATCGAAGGTTTAACGTCGACTAAAAACCTGGCGTCCTCTGACCATTTTATTTTTGTTGTAGTTGCTAAGTAGAGGTTTTTGGTTGCTATTTGCTTAAGTCACTAAAACCACCATTGATGAGCCACGAAGTTATTGCCCTGGAGTTGAAGAAGAAGACCACTTCATCATCCATCACCATCACTGTGTCAGGGTTTGTTCCTTCAACATCAACAATTGTGAGAGGCTTGTTCTTAACTTGTCTTATAAAGCTCATGAACCATTCCACCGTTGGTTCCGGTAAGACTTCGACTTGAGGCTGAACTTGAAGTCAGGCTCCAACCTTAACTTTAACTTGAGGTCTCACCAAACTTTTAATAAGGTCCTCTTTGTCTCTCATCTCATGGATTCCTTAGTTAATAAGGCCTCCAAGTCATTTTCTTAGCATCTTGTAAGTTGAAGCTATAAGCCTCACATTTAGGATTTGCTTAGAGTTCATTTCCTTCCGTGGTAAGCGTATTTTTGTCATTTCATCACTATTCCATAATACTGTTAATTTTTGGTTGGTGCGTTTTTTATGAAACAACAAAGGCAACAATTACTCTTTTTCCAGAAATTCCAAGACTCATCTCTGTATGTATGCTTCATACGAATGATAATTAAAAATATCCGCAAAAAGAGAACACTCCACCATTGAGAAGAGAAATGAAGTGGGGAAAATCAAACATGGAAAGCATTTGGCTCTGCCAGTTACGGTCTTGATGAAATAACATTACTGATATTTATATTATGTATCACGTCAAAAGATTACAGTAAAAAACTTATTAGTTGACCAAAGGTTAGAGTCGTGTCACGGGCGAGCCTTGAGCCTTTGGCGATGAAATGACAAGGGGAACAAAAGCTCTTTGCCATCCATCAATCATTCGAATATTATAATTGTGTTCTAAATTTATGTCTTTATGTAATGCCCACCCGGATTACCATTTTAAATTTTTTTTTTTTAATGACAACATATATCTAATATAATATTAAGGAGCCAAATACAAATAGGTATATCTCAAATTTATTATAAGGTTTCAATAAAAGCGTATCTGAATTAATTGCAAAGACTAAAGAGTTCAGTTCTCAAACTCATGCCTTCAGGAGGAGTGTAACATGCCTTCCCAGACTATGAACCCAAACCAACGTGCTGCCATGAGGAAAGCCACTGCTGGACGAAACTTCCCTTATTGCTCAAAACTGCCTCTTCCATATATACTTCTCTACAATGAAACTTGATCAAAGTTTCTGAGAATGACAACGACCGAGTGGAGGCGTTTGGCACCCGAAAGTGCATTGATTCAGAATCCCAAAATTACCGCAAGAGCATGAGTTATGCTACAGCATAGCGGCTATACTCATATAGCAGATTTCAAAATTGTGCAAAAATAGTAAATTGATGTATAAAAGTGGTAAATGAACAAATAAAAAGTTGTATTACAATTTTTATATAACTTTCATTTACTCAAGTATAACTTTTCAACATTTATTTTCTCATTTTTTTATTTTTATACACTTATTTACTATTTTTGCACAAATTTAAAATCTATTATATTTATACAACAGCTGGACATAGGGGTGGGATTCGTGTCGTGTCGTGTTGACCCATTTAATTATTCGTGTCAAAACATGAAACCCAAACCCACCCGATTATTAAACGTGTTACCCACGTGTCGTAATCGTGTCATATTTAATTCGCATAATTTACTTAATTGTTTAACTTAGTTATACATAATATATTATATTTTCTATATTTAAATCAATTAAAATTATTTTTAGAATATAAACCATTGTTAGTATAAAATATTATTAAAATCATCATAATTTATTATTTTATAAATTAATTTATTTTATAGTATAAAAATTTCAGTTTTATATATATATATATTGTAAGTAGGTAATAATTTATATCATTGAATGAATTTATATATTAAGGATATACAAAATATATTTAACTATTCGTGTCATTAAACGGGTTGGCGTGTTGAATACTTTCAACACTAACCCGACCCATTTATTAATCGTGTAGCGTGTTCGTGTCGTGTTCGTGTCGTGTTCGCGGGTCGTGTCAAAAATTCTCACCCCTAGCTGGACACAAGCAAAATCTCAAAATTACCGACTAGTCCGTTAGCCCATTTAGGAAGTTGATCTAGAGGCCTTGATGGGAGTAGTGCTTCAATAAACATAAAGCAGGGTCCAAATTCTATTTAAATAGCAACTATGGATTACTTAGGAGCATCTTCTATTCTGCATTTGAAACACAATTGGTATTTTCTCATTTTAAAAGAAATCAGCAACAGCAAAAGTCTCTCTACTCAAATCGAAATCCGAAGGTCTCCTATTTTAAATAGTTCTATGCTACAAATGGATGAGTTCGAGAAGAGAATAAAATTATCCAAAACCGGAAGATTGTCTCTAAAAAGGGTTATAGTTTTAAATTAAAAAAGAAATAAATATATTCTACAGATGGATGAGTGGAGTATAAATATATAGCAATATTCGTGTACTATCCTACAAAATCTTATCTATTTATTACAGTATGATCAACAATAATTATGATTAGACTGTCAAAAGAAAAAATCTTATAAAAAGTAACAAGTAAAGTAAGCAAATGTCGTATCAAAATTATTACTTTTAAAATATGAAAAAAAAAACGAGAAACAATAAAATTTTATTAGATATATTTATTTTTAAAAAATAATCAATTATAGTAATGAATAAGCATAAAAAGAAATAGATACTCGTATAATAAAATTTATTTAAATGGATAAACAAATGATATTGTAACGAGTAATCTCTATCGCCATTCACGTGAATGCTTAAAATTTCTGCTATGTAAAATTTTTTTGTATAGCCAAAGTTATAAATTTAACGAGAGGTGGGGTTATTTGCACCAGAAAAAATTCTATAATTTACATGCAATGAAAGCGAAATAGGGAGGTGCATGCAATACCCACGGGGCATCAATCAAGAAAGGGCTTATTCTTATAGTCCAGATAAGAAGATATTCGTGTTGTTATATACATGGAAAAAGTGAGAAAGATCAGATAAAATTGATAAGAAATAAAGAATTGTTATTTGTCTTTTTCTGTTTAAATCTTACTTTTTCTTGTCTAATTTCGTTATGAAATTGAATTGTATTTTAATTGTATGTTAGACATTCTCCCCTATTAGCAAAATGTTCTTTCGAAATGCACCAATTAGAAGCCATGTAAGTAACAAAACACTATAATCAAGAATTATTTGGTTAATTTAATATCCTTCTCAGACCTTATAATCTATGAGATACTATTTTATAGATGACAATCTAATTTTATTAGTTCAAATAATATTATTAAAACCTGACAATACATATTTATGGTATTTATACCAAAATTTCATGTTTAATTTTATTTAAAGATATGTAGCTAATTAATGATAACCGTGTTCTTTATAGAATTCCATTGTTTAAATTTTATGAATTGAGCGGAGATGGTGTTGTTTGGTGGGATCTCAAGTCCTCTCTGATTCGAACACAAGCACTTCCATATGTATTTTGTAATCCGAAGTGAAAAATAAACTCCATTTTGATTATTAAATATGTAGAACAAACAACTTTTTTCTAATATATAATTAAAATAAATAAAAGGTTCGCATATACATACTTGGAAAATATGTTTTTTCAATTATTGTTCAATTTTATTTTCCAAAAATGAGAATTAATAATTGACTTAAACAACAGTAAATTTAAACTATAAATTAATTTGCTTTCCTTTGATAATCAACTTCATGAATTAACCCATAAATTGAAATTTTGTATTATTAGTATTTAAGGTGCCATCAAAACTTAAGAAAGTTCTTTGATTGTTATTTAATTCATCCTATATAAAATCTTTATAGACATGTACTTTACATTTCAAGTTTCTATAATAATGATATAATATTTAGAACCATAATTGGTTAGTTTGTTTCAATAGTTTATGCATTGTTCATTGCATAAAGTAAATGATTGTTTCATAAGAGAAAATTAAATTAAAAAAATGATACATTATAACAATCACACAATTTCTACCACTATATAAGTTAGTATAAATTTAATTTCAAAAGCATGGTATCATTGCTCTGGTACTTGCATGGCTCTAAATCAGCTGAATTATCTTGCCTCTTTATTGGAAGAGATCTTTAATGTATTAGAGGAACTTAATGAAAAATAAGATTGGCAATGTCAACTTTGTCAGGTGAAGATACAGATCATGAAAAAAGAAGCCCATTGATTAGTTTAACACATCTTCCGTATTTAGAAGACTGATTCCTGTATTCCCATACTTTAAACAAAAACTAGAATTAAAAAAAAAAAAAAGAATTAAACATGATCTTAATTCAGAAGTGGTTAACATATATATTGAGTACAATTCTAAGAAATTATAGAGTAAAAGAATTTAAAAAAAAAATAGAAACCATCCTAGACTTGGCCTTGATACTCGCAAAATTTAACTGATAATAATTACATTTGGAAGAAGGTTAACATATTTAACGGATACAACTCTAAGAAATGAAAAATAATAATAATAAATAATTGGCGGTGGTGGGCTAGACTTACCTAAACTAAGTCGCATATCCACTAGCTACCCTTTATCATAAAATGTTAGACTTGTAACTTACATACAACCTAAATTCTATAATTTAATATAACAGTTTACATGGTAAAATCATATTGGATATGCAATTTCTCTCATTCTTTTTTGTTTTTTTCTCTTCGAGTAAATTTTTGTCATATAAACTACTACATCATATTATTGAGTTTAGATTGTACATAGGTTATAAGTATAGAACTATTGAAAAGATATATGCAATGATTTTAACAATAAATCGGGCTTCTTGTTGTTTTATGTGGTCATTATGATCCCTCATAATTACTTATGCATCATGATACTTTAGAGTTGTTGAAATAACATTGGCTCTAAAACCTATAAGAAAAAGCTTCTTGAGAAGATGAAAGCTCTCACTACACTTAATGTGAAGTCTATGGCTCAACTTGTGTAGTGTAGGCAGAAAAATAGCGTAAGCATGCCAAAATCCGCTTCAGATGAAGTATCTGACATGTGAAAACAGAAAGTTGGTGCAGTGGCATGAATCATTTGGGCAAACGACACCGATTCTGGATTTGCTGATTTTCTAGGCAGAGAGTTCGCACATACGCGCGAATAATGTTGTATAAAAGCGCGGATCTATTTCCTAGTTAAAGTGAGATTACTTGTTACACAAGAAGTTAGCCTATAAGTCTTGGACTATAAATAAGGGATGTGTTTTTTAGTGTAAAAGAGTTCTGAGAGAGCAGAAAAAGAGAGGAAAGAAATAGGGTTAGTGCTTACAGAAATTGAAAACCTTCTTGGAGTGTGAGAGGCTAAATTTCTTCTAGTTCTTCCCGTAAACACTCTTGTATCTCTTTGTTTTTACCATAGTGGATTGATCATCACTAGCAACTAGACGTAGGATCACATATTGTGGTCTGAACTAGTATAAATCATTGTGTTCTTAAGTTTTCTTTATTTTACTTTGCTTGGGTATGTGCATAATCTCCTAGATCAATTCCACGATAAGCTATGTGTGAGTTTTGTGTGCCACTCTTCTTCACAACAAATGGGTATCAGAGCCTGGTTACGGCTATTTGGGGTCTTTGGTGGCCAGAAGTTCTTGGCACAATAAGTGTTTGATAAAAGTTCTGACTCGTAGCTGCGCAGTACGAGAGGTGTTCGTAGAAATTCCTATGATGGTTGCATCAACTAGCAAGTACAAGATTGAGATATTTGATGGTAGCGGTGACTTCGCGATTTTGAGGATGAAGATATTGGACTTGTTAGGCAATCTAGGATTGGATGAAGCTCTTGGTCGCAAAAGCAAGACGCCGGAAAGCTACAGCACTAAAAGAGGATCAATATCATGAAGAAGGCCTACAACACGTTAATTATGTGCTTGAGCGACAAGGTGTTGAGGCAAGTCTCTTGGATGAAAACTATGACTGAGGTATGGTTAAAGCTTGAAAGCCTTTATATGACGAAAAATATGTCGAGTAGGTTGTATTTAAAGGCAAGATTCTTCACTTTCAAAATGGTTGAGGATAAGAACTTGCAAAACCATATTGATGAATTTAACAAATTATGCTTGGATTTAGAAGATATACAAATAGAATGAGGATAAAGCTTTGGTGCTGTTACAATCTCTTCCCAAATCATATGAGACGTTTGTAGATATCTTGAAGTATGGTAGGGAGACATTATTGCTTGATGATGTTATTGGTGCGTTGAATTCAAAAGATCTCCAAATGAAGAACGAGTTGGGTGAACATTCAGGTGATAGGGCTGCATGTTAGAGGTAGGTGTCATAAACATGATTACAAGGGCAAGTCACACTCAAGGTCGAAGTCAAGGGATAAGAATGCGATAATATGCTATCATTGTCATTAGGAAAGGCATATTAGGAGGCTTTGTCGCAAAAGAAACAAGAACAAGAAAGGTAAGGAACAAGAAAAGGGTAATGCTGCTATCATAGAGGATGGATATGAGAGTTCTAATGTGTTGGTAGTGACAACACAAAGTTCAGAGGAACGCTAGGTTTTAGACTCTGGTTTACGTTTCACATGACACCACATAGAAGCGGGTTTGAATCCTATGAAAAGATTGATGGTGGACGTGTTCTGCTAGGAAACGACAAAGCTTGTGGAGTGGTGGGCATTGGTACAGTTAGGATTACAACTCATGAAAGTGTTAAAAAAGTTTTGAATACTGTGAGGCACATTCCTAAATTAAAGAGGAATTTGATTTCACTCAGTATGCTTGATTCCAGTGGCTGTAGTTTCAAAGTGGAGAATGGCACCTTGAAAATTACAAAAGGTTGTCTTGTTGTAATGAAAGGTGTGAGAGAAAAAGGCCTTTATATTCTTCAGGGCAACATGATAATTGGAAAAGCAAAGATGATATCAGAGATAGATGATGAAGCCTACTTATATTTTAAGAGGCTTGACCATGTGAGTGAAAGAGGGCTTCAAGAAGTGTAGAAACAAAACTCGTTGCGTGGAGTTGACTTGGAGAAAATAGAATTTAGTGAGCATTACAGTTTTAGCAAAGCGAAAAAGGTTAAATTCCCTTCTCCAACTTGCACTACTAATATGACTCTAAGTTATATTCATGTAGACTTATAGGGTCCATCTAAGCATACAACTTTAGATGGAGGTAGATACCTTATGTCTATTGTTGATGACTACTCAAGGAAGGTGTGGGTATACATCTTGAAGACTAAGGACGAGGCGTTCCAAAATTTCAAGATTGAAAAAAGATTATTAACATCCAAACAGGAAAAAAGGATCAGAAGCTTAGAACTGATGATGATTTAGAGTTCTTGAATGAAGAGTTCAACCGATTTTGCAACAATAAGGGGGTAGTGAGGCACGAGACGGTATCCAGGACACCGTAACAAAATGGCTTGGCTGAAAGGATGAACAAAATGCTTCTTGAAAGGGTTAGATACATGTTATTTAGCACTGGAATACCCAAAAAATTTTGGGGAGAAGCCGTTAACACAGGTTTGTCTATAAGCTATGATAATTTGGAAGTGTTTGGTTGTGTGGCTTATGCACATATCAAACAAGGCAAGTTAGGGCCAAGAGCAAAAAAGTGCATGTTTGTTGGCTATCCAGAAGGTGTGAAGGGATACAAGTTGTGGTGCCAAGATTTGAATGTGTCAAAGTGTTTTACTTGTAAAAATTTCATATTTAGAGAATCAGAATGGTATTTTGAGGGCTTTAACACAAATATTCAGCTTAGAACTGAAGATACAGATATAGTCAAGGTTGAGATGGAGCCTAGAACTAGTAAAGCTGCAGATGGAGTTAAAGCTGAGGTGAAGCTCCTTGATTCTAGAAATTCTCAAATGGAAGTGGCAGTTGAAGTAGAAAAACATGGTGACATGGTAGAAGTCTGTGATGAGTCTGAGAACTTGAGGAATCATCAGCTAGCAAGAGAAATTTCCTAGAAGAGTCAGAGTTGCACTTTGAGGTATGGTTATACTAATCTTATAACTTGTTCATTGTTAATGTCAGAGAAGGTTAATGGTAGTAATTTTACAAGTTATAAGAAAACTATGTGTAGTAGTGATACACAGTTGAGGCAGCATAAAAAATGAATTCTTTGCTTAAAAATGGAGTAAGAAATCTTCTATTGTTAGATATTGTTGATATGCTATTTGAGCCAAACAATATAACAAAAGTGAGAAAATTAAAATCTCAGCTAGATAGGGAATTTGAGATGAAAGACTTTGAAAGTGTTAGAAAGTGTTTTATAATGAAAATTAGTAGAGGCAAAGATGGAAACTGGTTATCATTGTGTCATGATGATTGTATTAAGAAAACACTTATAAAAAGTTCAACATGGTTGAAGGAAAGAAGGTTCAGACTTCTTTGGTTACACATTCAAAGCTTTTATCATTCTCTCTCCTGTAACTATTGAAGGCAAGAAGGAGATGACTGAAATTCTTTATGTAATGATTGTTAGAGGTTAGACGTACTCCATAGTTTGCAGGCCTAGCATGTACAGGAAGTTTGATGTGCCGGTTTACAGCATATCCAAAAAAAGTTCATTGAGAAGCTGTCAAATGTTGTAGATATCTCGAAAGGGTATGAACAACTGAGGAAGACAATGTTGTAACTGAAATTCTTAAAGAAGCATTGTGCTTGCAAGAACTTATAGGTGATACAAGTTGCAAACTATCAGTGGGCATAATTCCCTGACCCGACCCGACCCGTTCGAGTTTAACCAACCCAACTCGGGTATGAACGGGAAGAAAGAAAAAATAACCAAAATCGGTTATAATTTTGATGTACCCAATATTACCCGACCCGATTTTGGGTAAAGTTATATAAACCCGATTTATACCCGACCCAAACATTTTTTATTAAAATGAATTTAGTTTTTCATGTGGCATAATATAATTGGATGTGTCAAAAATGTTATTGTATACCTCACCACATCTAATTGCTATATAAATATATATATATATCTTTATAACTTTGTGCCCTCACTTTTCAAACCCAAGCAACCTTGTCACTCTCACTAAACTTCAATGTTCTCTCACTCGACTTCAACGTCCTCTCTTCGTGCCACCTAACCTCAACACACCGGTGACTGTATTCCGATAATGGTCAACCTCAGAGGTCAACGATGCCTTACCACGACTCCACCTTGTTCGTTTGTCTTGTTTGTGTCTTTGACCTTTCAAGACAGGTAAAGTTCCATGTCTTTGTGAAGCCAAAAATTTTAAAGATGGGAAAATGGAAAGTGTTTGTTCTCTTTATAATTTATAGTGGGCATGTCGATTAGTTATTGATTTTTTTTCCTTTCGATTTTGACTAATGTTTGTCATTTAATGTCGTAGATGATCAATTGATATCTCCAATTCTCCATGCATGTGCAAAGGAACTCATGATTCAGCAATGTGTTAGAAAGGCCTTTGACTTCGTCTCTTATGGCCGTGGGAGTAGTTGGTGGCCGTGGGAGTAATTGTGATGACAGGATAGCATAAAATTACAATTTGAAGGCTGGTTTGCATCATTTTTCCAGGTCAACTTTTGCTTTTATGGTTTTATTAATCCAGTGATGTAAAATAATTGTTCTTTGGTTTCAAAGTGTACCAAAAGACAAGATATAAAAAAGGTACACAAAGAATCATAGTGTTGATTAATTAATTAAACCAATCCTTAAAAGTTAAAAATTTTATTATTTTTTAAAAATAAATTGCTTCATGAAAGACTAAAATAATGCCCTGACCAAAAACCGATTTTATTCAATTTAATTATATGTACAAATCTGCACGACAACCAAAGGAAGTGAGCCAAGAAGTTTTGTGTAGAGAAGCATTAAATCCATCCATTTTGAGCTTTATTATTAAACACTTCTTCAAGCCACTTGATTTCTCTTTATCCACTTCACTCTTAGCTTCTGTTCTACTCCCAACAACCTCCTAAAACAAAACAAAAAAGCAAAAAACAAAGCATATAGAATATAATTATGTAATATCAAGCAGAAATTAAAAATTGCTGGAAAATTAAATGAAGCAGCGGTTGTACCTGTAAAAATAAGCAACTGGGAAGATTGTTATTAAGAGAAAAGCAATTCGAGGAGGAGATGCAACTTATAGGAGATGATGATGATGATTGTGTTCTAAGAAGTCATGTACCATTTGAACAAGCCACTCCTCTTCTTCAGCTTCCATGCTATTATTCATGATTTCTCTGCTTCAATATAGTATATAATTGGTTCATGAAGGGTCTAGTTTCTCTCTGTGTGTGTGTGTGTGTGCGTGTGTGTGTGTGTGTAAAAGGGAAGTGCAAACTGCAACATAGCGGTGGAATTATAGCTTCATGATGACATATGAAGTCATAATAATATAAGTAATTGATTGCTAACTTTTATATATAATTTTAAAATAATTTTATATATAAGTATGAGGTGTGTGTGTGTGTGTGTGTGTGTGTGTGTGTGTGTGTGTGTGTGTGTGTGTGTGTGTGTGTGTGTGTGTGTGTGTGTGTGTGTGTGTGTGTGTGTATGCTAAACATCATCTAACTTTTATAACACAGAAAATCAAATTCCCAATATTATTGGATATAAGCTTAGTTTTATTTGTTGGCATTTCCATTAATTATTCTAATCAAGTGTAGAAGGAAAAAGTCATAGAAGTAAATGCTAGCTTCAAAGACTTAGACCATCTTTTTCTTTATGGCGTTAGGTAGTAGGTACAACACAAAGTAGTCAATGTTAATTACCTAATTGCTATGTAAGGGTAGACTTTATCCAAAGGGGCCAAAGAAAAGACAAAGACAAAGTATGTGGCTTACTCATAGCAGTATGGGTTGTTTTGTGTTGGCATATGGTGTAATCTATTGAGAAGATTTGTTAATTAAGCATATGCATTAATAAACTATTAGTTAATTAAAATTGGGGTTACTTGCATGTGAATAGTACTGTATAGAATTAATATATATTCTATTAATGCATATACAATTAATATATGTTCAGTTAATGCATGTAGAATTAATATGTATTCTATTAATGCAATAGAATTAATTTAAGTTACGGGCTGGCTTCATGGCTGAACTTTAATTCCAACTAAAATATAATATATATTTTGCAATCTTTTTCATACTATTTTATTAATTTATAATTATTGACTCTTTAATCATATTTTATCTGAGTTTTGAGATGGACAAATTAACCTTGCTGCCTTTCATTTCTTTATTTTAGAGACTTTTACTTCTTTATTTACTATTCATTTAGATTTTTTTTCTTTATTTTAGAGACTTTTACTTCTTTATTTACTATTCATTTAGATTTTTTTTCTAAATAGCCTTTGCTTTCATGAGTTCAATTTTATCGTAATGCAATTTAATTTGCTTGTGAATTGTAAAGGATATGCTTGCTGGTTGCTCTCTGTTTAGGGATGCTTAGATTCTCTCATAATACAGTTTGTTTTTATGAGTTAGATTTTATCATAATTATTTAAATTACTTGATCGTTGTATAAGATAAGCTTGCTGGATGCAATCTATTTAGGGATACGTTTAAATTGCTTGCTGGTTGCATAGGAGAGCTATAAGGTTCAACTTTATCTTAATGCATTTAAAATGCTTGCCGGTTGCATAGATTGTTTGCTGGTTCAATTTTATCTTAATGCATTTAATACACTTGCTAGTGGCAAAGGAATATTTACACTTCTTATTCATGAATAAACTAATTTTATTTTAATGCATTTTTTTCAGTTATGGCTTCTCAAACTGGTTCCCCAAATAATGTTCAAGCAGATGAATTCGCTAGTCAAGCAACATCTTTCATACTTAAGAGAAAGAAGCCTCAAGTTTTAGTAGTGTGGGATCATTTCAAAAAAATTAATGGGAATAGATATATGTGCAACTATTGTGGGAAAAGTTTTGCTTCAGACATTAAAAAGCATGACACAAATAATTTGTAGAAGCATTTGAATGTGTTCCCCAAAAATGTTTTGAGTGAACAACATGCAGAGAAAGATGAGAAACAAAAAGTTCTTTTTTTTTTGTGGCAAAAATTTAGAGAGTGGGACTTCTAACAATCTTGTGTCTATTGGATTTGATAAAGAAGTAATTAGGAGAGCACTTATGGAGATGGTAATTATAGATGAGCTGCCATTTCGATTTGTTGAGAATAAAGGATGTCATCGTCTTATGTGGGTAGCTTGTGCAAATTTTGAAGTTCCCTCACAAAGAACAATTGCAAGAGACATTTTGAAGCTTTATGTAAGTGAGAAAGAAGCTTTGAAGAACTATTTCAAGGCATACAAGGTTAGGGTTTCTCTCACTGCTGACATTTAGACATCCATTCAAAATATGAGCAATATGGTGACCACTGCACATTTTGTTGCTCATGCTTGGAAGATACAGAAAACAATTTTGTGTTTTTCTCAAGTTACTAATAATAGAGGGAAAACAATTGGAAGAATTATTGAGGGTTGTTCAACACTTGGGGTTTGGAGAATATCTTCACTATTACAGTTGATAATGCAAGTGCAAATGAAACAGCCATCAACTATTTGAAGAAGAAATTAATGAAAAAGTGGAAAAGTGGAGGGATGATTCTAGAAGGGAAGTACTTACATATGTGTTGTTTTGCACATATTGTTAACTTGATTGTAGGTGAGGGTTCATAAGAGCTTGATCGATCCATATCCAGCATTCGAAATGCTATGAGATATGTTAGATCTTCTCTTGCAAGGTTACAAAGGTTCAAAGATTGTGTAAAGCATGGAAGGATTCAATAGAAAGGGAATTTGGTGTTAGATGTTCCTCCAAGATGGAATGCGATTTTCTTGATGCTAGATAGTGCTCTACAGTTTCAAAAAGCACTTGAGCTGTTGGAGAAGGAGGACTAGCATTATCTTATTTTTTTTTCTAAGGAGAAAAAGGTGGGGCCTCCTCAAATAGATGATTAGGATAAAGCTTCTGTTTTTGTGTGATTTTTGAAGCAATTTTATGAGGTAACTCTCAAGTTCAGTTCTTCTTTAATTCCTACAGCCCATATTTAGTTTCATGAGATGTGGCAACTTCAGGATTATTTGAGTGATTTAGAGCAACAAACAAATAGCATTTTATGTGATATAGCAAAGAATATGAAGAAGAAGTTTGACAAATAGTGGGGTTCATTGGATGGCATAAATCACATGTTGCTCATTGCTATTGTTCTTGATCCTCGGGCTAAGTTAAAGTATGGGACTTATGCTTATAAGGTAATTTGGGGTCTTCATAAGTCTAAGGAGAAAATATCACAGATTAAAGCATTATTGTATAAATTGCATGATTTGTATGCTTCTTTTGAAAATGAGGGGACTTCTTCAAAATGGGGAGTGAAGATTCTTCACCATCTATGTTAGTTGATGTTGATCAATATCAAGCTTCTCAATTCCCTACACCCAAACAACATCCACTTGAAAGGTTTCTTCAGGATGAGAAATTGGAACATCACATGAAGTGGAGAAGTATTTGTCTAATCCAATAGTGCAAGGAAAACAAGATAATTTTGAAATACTAGATTGGTGGAAGGTAAATGTGGCAAACTTCCCTGTTTTAACAAGAATGGCAAGGGATGTATTTGCTATTCCTATCTTAACTGTGGCTTTCGAGTCCGCATTTAGTACAAGCGGACGCATTCTAGATCAATTTAAGAGCTTGCTAACTCCTTAAATGGTTGAGTCATTAATCTGCTCACAAAATTGGATTACTTACACATTATGTGATGAAATCTTCCCAATCTCAGAGTTGGATGAAAGCAAAGATGGGGGTCATACGGTGTTTGGTGAATCCGAATCTGTTGTGTCAGGTAAAATACCATTCATTAACCATTTTTCTTTTATGTTATATCATATAGTGATTTCATTAGATTAATTTGTAACTTTTCTCTTTGCATTTGTCAATGATAAAGATGCGTTTGGATCTACTATAACAACATTGGAGCGGTTGGACATTGAAGCATGATTAATGAATTGAAAGAGTAGGTAACCCCATAATCTGACCTTATTGAAATTTCAATACAAAAAATTTCAAGCTAGTTTTGTTGTAAATTATAATAGATGATGTCATGCTTATTTGTTTAGTTAAAACATGTTGCTTTTGAACTCTGATTTGTTTTATTTATTTATTTTTTTGGTGAAGGTTGGATCCTTTATTAGTTAAGGACTTCTATTTTTGTAGAGTTGGAACTTGGAGTTAGGGCTTCAAATGTGGGGGTTTGTGGAATTTGGAGTTTGCGAACAGTTCAAATTCTAATATTTTGTTTTGCTTGATTGTTGTGGAGTTTGCTTCATCTCTTGGAGTTTGTCTTTGTAGTTGTTTTTTTTTTTTGTTTGTTTTTACGAATTTTATTTATTTACTCATGAAATTTTATTCATCAGTTTGTGGAGTTTGTTCTCAAGATCTAGTACTGTATTCATATTGTCTTCTTGGCATGTTGCTTTGATTTAATTTGTTGTCTTGTTGAAACTAGAAAGATTGTTTGTGGCAACTGTCTTATGGAAACTGCAAAGGATGTTAGTGGCAACTAAGAATGTTTGTTTGTATTCCCACATGTTAACTAGTTCATGAAAGTAATCATTCTAAGAGATTACTAGAAAGTAATTTTTGTTTGTTTGTATTATTTTTAGTGTGGTTTAGGTAATCATTCTAGGAGATCTCTATCTTTGTATTATTAATAATGTGTTGATTGATTTGGGTCTTGATTTTGCAGTTCTGTTTGGGAGATTAGCATGTAGCATTGTATTATTTCTCATTTAGTGTTGTTTTTCAATATTGCATGTTTCGAGTGGAGTTGAGATTTTTGTTCCAATGATCTGTTTGGAGTTGAGATTTTGATTTTGAATATTGTATGTTTCAGTTGAAAAGTATCATGAATCCTGACAAAATTGATGCATTTGCTGTTTTGAATTGAGATTTAGTTATCTATGATATGAAACAATTTGTAATGGGGTTAAAGATGCCTAATTTGGTTTTGTAGATTGTGATAATTAGTGAAAGCATGGCCTGGTTGGCCTATATTTTCCTTTGATTTAATTTCTTCCAGATTGGGCTTTTTTATAATTACGTTGTTTATTGACCTTTTTTTTATTTTGGAGTCATGGCTTGGTCGGGCATATTTTGATTATATAATTTGTGTTTGATTGGGCTGCATTTCCATTATATTTCCCTTATTAAAGGCTAAATGGGCTTCAGCCCAGATAAAGATCCCAACAAAGATGAGTTTCAAAAACATAAACTAAGGATTTTAATTAAAGATGACAAAAGCCCAGCCCAAAATAGCATCAAAATAAAAGCCCAGCCCAAAATAGCATCAAAATAAAAGCCCAGCCCAACCTGATATACCTGACCTGACCCAACCCCATCGATACCCTTTAGGTAGTTTAAAAAAAAATACCTGAACTCGATTCTAATTCCTCAAACCCAATGAATATACGGGTATGGTCAGTTATCTCCAAACCCGACCTGACCTGAAATATGCCCACCCCTATTGCAAACATGTCGACGTCAAGCTGCATCTTATCAATGGTATTATTGATAGAGTTGATTGGTAAATGGATAAAGTTCATATTGATATGAATTTAACTGGTATGGTCTCCAAGTTGATTGCATGTGTCAAGTTCAGTTCTTATTTTGACTTGATACATGTGATGTTTGGGATAACATAGCTTGAAGATAGACGTGGCTGGAATCTACTATGGTGGTTTCAGTATGAAAACACAAGCTTGATCCAAGGTAGGGATTTGTGAAGTCCGTAGCTCAACTTGTGTAGTGCAGGCAGAAAAATAGCGTAGGCGCGTAGCTGAAGCTGCGTAAGCGGGCCAAAATCCACATCAGATGCAGTGTTTGACATGTGAAAACAGAAAGTTGGCACAGCAGCATGAATCGTTTGGGCTAGCGGTGCGGATTCTGGATTTGCGAATTTTATGGGCAGCGAGTTTGTGCAGGCCCGTGAATAATGTTGCACAGGAGCACAGGTCTGTTTCCTAGTCAAAATAAGATTACTTATTACACAAGAAGTTGGCCTATAAGTCTTGGACTATAAATAAGGGACGTGTTTCCCAGTGTAAAAGAGTTCTGATAGAGTAGAAAAAGAGAGGAAAGAAAGAAGGTTATGGTTTTGAGAGATTGGAAGCCTTCTTGGAGTGTAAGAGGCTAAATTTCTTCTAGTTGTCTTTGTAAATACTCTTGTATTTCTTTGTTTTTACTATAGTGGATTGATCATCACCAGCAACTGGACGTAGGATCATATATTGTGATCTGAACCAGTATAAATCCTTGTGTTTTCTTTGTTTTACTTTGCTTGGGTGTGTGTTTAATCTCCTACATTAATTCTGCGATAAGCTAGTGTGAGTGTGTGTGCCGCTCTTCTTCACAACACTTTAAGAATGTGGAGAGGAAAGTCATTCATGATAAAGATTTGAATCTCTGAAGCTTGTGGATAAAAAGAAAGATGTAGAAACAACGCCTAAGAAATATAACAATAATCACATAATTATGAAGCTAAAATCCACGAATTGTTGTTGGATAAAAGTGGATTATTATCAGCTTTGAAGATTTTTGTTTAATAATTACCTCATCTTATCTTTATTATGTTGTTTACAAATCATTCTGGCTATTCTTTGAGTAATGACGGAACAATTAGATTCGTTACTAATGTCATATTATGAATCTATGATTTTTTGTATTTAAATTATCGTAACTATAATGTTAAGATATATAAATTTTAATCATATATAATTAAAATATCATTTTAATTATGTTGTAATAGCATATCATATCCTTCATTGAATTATTATCCATGCCCATATATGTATATATATGCGCTAGCCAATGAAACTCCATTTATGCAGTTTGGATCTGCCTAATTAATTAATATCCCCAAATAGTTGCAAATATAGAATAGGAAAAGAAAGTTACGTTAAATTAAATTGATACTTGATATATCTTATTTAATGATTTATTAAAAAAGAAATCTTAATTACATTCCGTTAGTTTGCTTTTTTCCTTCCTTAGAAATCTTTAAATCTTGATTCTTCTATGATAAAACATGTCTAAAATAATATTGTGGAGTCAGGGATATATAATATTTCTTTGGTCAAGTTATTAAATTAGAAATATTATATATTATATATTTAACTTTTGACGTAATCTTTTTGGGATCAACCAATTTTTTCAATTATTTTACATGGCAGAATGTACAATATTTCATGGTTTTGATACATTTAACTACCGGAAATATTATTTTTAATGTCATTCATGGTGGCAGTACTACGAGAATTGATGTTAACTTAATATCTTTATCAGGCCATACATCTATGACATATATAATCAACAATAAAGATAATATCACAGACTATCCCTACCTTTTACAAAATTATCACGTAAAAACGTCTTTTGTCAATTTATATAAATGACAACCCTAATTTTCAAAAAGTCATCATGAACTATCCTTTCGTTAATTTAATCGTTAAGTATATGTAAATAACTTGAATGTCGAAGGTTATAATTGTCATTTTGTGACACAGTGAATAATATAGAAAATAAATTAAAATTTGTAAGTGACAAGATTCAAACCTGGACCACTAAAAATACTAAGCTCGCCTTCTGCCACCAAGCTAGTAAAAACATTTAATTATATTTGAACCGAAAATATATTTATTGTGCATTGTTTACGAGAAACAAAATAACATCTTATGAAGCTTTGAGCCCCTTGAGAGCCACGACTGTACTAGATTATAATTAAAACCTGGATTGGAACCGAATTGGATTAGAACTGTAGTATAAGATTGGATTATATATAGTATTATTTTATATTTGATGTAAAATAAGATTGAACTAAATATTGTATTTGTTTTATATTTGGTATAATATAGGACTGGACTATATTACTACATAATAATTTTTAAGAAATTATTTTTAAAACACAAATTTATTTAATTTTTATTCAAAATTAATTCAATTATTTAAACTACATATTTAAAAAATTAAAATAAATTTAAATTTTTTTTAAAATAAATTTTTTGAAAAATACACAAATGGCCGGGATGAGCTACCGTAGTCGCTGACGTCAAATAATTATTTTTTAGATAGGTTTCATATTTGTTTTTTATTTTAATTTTGTAAAATCAGTATTACAATAGATAATAAATTTTATCTACATTAAACAAAGCAATAAGGATTGGAAGAGCATGATTATAAAGGCTTTGTTAAATTAAGAAATTTTTTGATAAAATTAAATTAAAAGATAAAAATAGAAAAAAGAATTGATCATATTTGTGTATTGTATTGAATGAGTTATTATTGATCTTATTTGGGTTATTGAATAGTGGTGGTGGAGTTGTTGATTACTGTGTTGCTGGATGCTGATGATGGGGTTGTGGGTGGATTTTTGGTTTGTGATGGTGGTGGTAGGATATTTTTAGGGATGATGACAAGCTTACTTTCTTTGGGGGGCTGTTTGTAATTATTTGTTATTTTTTAATTAATTTATTTAGTTTATGACTTGGGTTAAGGGTTTTTTGGTAATTGAAGAGGTTTGGCATAAAAAACTGATGTCATCTAACGGTCAAAGTAACAAAAGGGTGTTTCATAATGAATTTTTGAAAAGGTAGGGTTATCATTTATACAAAGTGACAAAATACGTTTTAACGTGATAATTTTGCAAAAGGTAGGGATAGTTTGTGACATTTTCTCATTAACAGTATGATGATTATTACATTAAATATCATTATTAAAAGACACTACAAATTTCTCGTATTTATATTAAAATTTTTTGTTTGATGGTAGAGGTTACTTGAAGATAGTTTAGCTAATTAAGGATAACTTAACCCTCTTGTGCATTAGTTCCATTCCATCATTTAAATGTTATAAAAGAATTGGAGTCTAGATTAATTTTTTTAAAAGAAGAACTCGTTTTATGGTTGTATTGGAGGGATCAAGTCATCTCTGACACAAGCACTTGACCAGTATGGATTTTGTAATCCGAAAAGACAAACAAAATCTGTTCTATAAGATGTATAGAACTAACAACCTCATTAAATAGGAGTTAAATTTAAAATTTAAAAACTTCCTGATTAGGAGTTAAATTTAAAATTAAAAAACTTTTCTTGTATAAAACTATCCGTGATTTAACCCATAATATAGACGAATTATTGTTATTTAATTAAGCCATCAAGCTTAGAAAAGTTCTTTGATTTTTATTTTTATTTCATATCTTGAATTATCTATTAGAAATGAAGCTTGCGTGTATATATATAGAAGCGTTTAGACTTTGTTATAAATGAATCATACATTGCTCGTTATGTTAACCGAAATGTTTGTCTCATGATCGTAAAAAAAATAAATGATAAATTGACAGTCACACAATTTCACTATTCAAAGAAGTATAAAGCATCCGTATAACCAATATCATTGCTAGTAACTTTTATGGCTTTGTACGGGCCTAACTGCCACTCCTTTATTCATTCAATAATGTTTTGATATGTTAGAGGAAACTAAACAAAAATATTATTTATTTACAAGGTGAGTCACCATAACCTTGCTCTGACAAGACAGAGTCACCATAACCTCGGTCAGACGAGAGGCAGGGAAAGATTCTTTTTAATACAAACAGAGTCATCATAACGAGCCCAAATTAATTCGTTAATGCAATAAGCATGAAATGGAGTGTACCGAGGATAATAGGAAAAAAATAAAATAGTAGATAAGCATTGATTTATTATTATGAAACCGGAAACCATATGTAATTTTCAACAGGTAAATCCCATTCATTAATTTCCTAACTGTGGAACCATATATAATTTCCAACAGCTAAATCACATTCATTAATTTCTTAACTATGATTTGCCTTCAACGGATTGTTTTTAAGTAAATTTAATAGATTTTCAATTGATCATATAAATCAATTTATATAGATGAATTTATATAAAAGTAACATTATTCTTACGTATACCACTGTATTCAGATTAAATATCATTCAAGATAAAGCTCTTAGGAGCCTCTTAAGAATCAATTCCTATTTTAATGTCTCATACAAGCACAATAAAGTGGTGCCATGTTTAACCCAATATTCCTCCCTTTTAATCTTTTTAATCTGAACCAACTCATTAACTAAGTATTATCAATCTCATCAAAAAAATAAAAAAATTTAAAAAAATATAAACTAGAAATATATATTGAAAATAATACTGATAGTGTTTTTAGATTGTATTTATTACCTTTAAAATTTATTATTAAATTATCACCAATTAAACTGTATATCTCTTATGAACTTTTTGACTTGAAAGAGTGCTCTCGTGGAACTCAAAAGACATCACATCACAAGAATAACAGTCATTTGCAGCTGCTATTGTATAGAAAACCGCCGCCGCCGCCCGCCGCCAACCACAAAAGATTTTTTTTTTTTTTGGGTAATGGCAGGCATTGTAAGACCGAGCCAATTAATACCCAGGAGGCCAGCTTCCTTCTCAAACTTTTCAAAATTTTTAAACCCTCCGTATATAAAATTATATTTTCTTCTTTGAGTTTATTAAAAATCAACATATATTAAATAAAACTCATCATTTTATTTTTATTTTTAATCAATTAAATAATTTTTAAAATAAATTAAAGTTTATAACTTAACTTTTAAAATATTAAAAGAAAAAACTTCCTCCGATAACCTTTGATTTTTAAATCTAAAGACCAAATAATTATGTTCAAGAATTCTTTTTATAATTAAACATTGTTAACTATCAACAACTTTTGACAATTTCTTTTTTCTTCTTATATAAATATATCTCCTAATCATTTATAAGAGTGTGTGTAAACATATATAGGTTGTATTGTTCTAACTATAAACTAATAATTCATAATATATGTAAGAAATTATATATAAAAAAATGAGGTTATAAATCCTTTCCTCACTCTCTCTCTCTCTCTCTCCATATATATATATATATATATATATATATATATATATATTATAATTTAAATTTTTCAGTTAAGTTTTTAATACAAATTTGTGACTAACTTATTTTTCATTATTAATGTGATGGTTGTGAGATCAACAGAGTTAAAAAGGTCATCATTTTTATTTATAATAATCAATAATTTCACAATTATAATTTTGGAGTGAATAGATTTATGTAAAAGTATTTAGATATATATTACATATATGTATGTTTGACTAAAAGAGAGATGATAAGTGCATGACTAAAAGAGTGATAGTTCAACCAGTAATACTAAACAGGAAAGACTATCCTCAGCTCTGTTGGCTCATAAGCTAAAATATTTTATACAATCTCATTATAGTTACTGCTAAGCTAAAAAAACCACATTCAACTTTGTCGACTCATAAGTTAAAATATCATGTACAATCTCGTAATAATTGTTGCATAAACAATTGTAGAATCTATATTCTTCCATAACAATAACCATTTTTTTCAAATATGAAGTGTAAATATAATTAAATATTTGTTTTCAAATTTCATGTCCAAATAACCATATTTAATATCCCTCTTTTTGTCTCCAATTAAGACCAAACACTTAGATAAAACAAATTAATATTTATAAATATGATTATATAAAAAATTCTACCTTTTTAAATTTCAGGGTCCGTTCCTGGACTCACAAGACAATATTGCTAGGATGGGATTGATTAGGGTTAGATAATCAAATATTAAATTTAAAAAAATTGATATATTAAGTGAAATGATCTTCGTTGATGCAGAGCCAAAGAGAAAAAAAAATTGAAAATAAATAGTTTAATGAATATCTTATATTTTTATTATGTATCATGCATAAAATTTTCTTTGATTGATTTTTTATTTTAAAAATTGGTTTGAATTTATGACAAAAATAGATTTAATTAATATTAATATCTTTCCATTATAATAATTTTCTTAAGTGAATAATTTTGCTATTATATTTCGAACTAGTTTAATATAAATAAAGTTTCTTGATTAATCTTCTATTAACTTTTTTTTATCTGAATTAATATAAGAGGGGTATGAGTTTTCTTTTCCATTGTTCATATGTGAATCAACGAACTTTAAAACCTAATAACATAATAATCTTGCAAAATTCATTGACTTATTTATAGAATGCATTTCAGTAGTCTAAAAAATCGAATTATTAGTAGAATGCATTTCAGTACTCTAAAAAATCAATAAAAATGAATTGGTATTTTGGAATTCAATAGATTTGTGTTACCTTGTCTGGTTCTCCGTTGTCATTCATCTGTCTATATATTTAATATCTCATTTATAAGTACGAAAAATACATATTGATAACAAATTTAAGAAAAATATTTAATTTCATCGAGTGCGGTAGAAAAAAATTGGAAAAAATCGCTGACTAGCAGTTGAAAGATTGAGAAAACTATCGAGTTAGGTCATCGATATCTAGCCACAACACTCCATTTCACGTACATAATAAATGTAAAAGATAAGAGATACCCCGAAAGAAATAAATGTCACTGAGTGGAGTGGATTGACACGCAGAGGAAAAGAAGGATCAAGCAATCAAGGAGAGCAGAGGTTAACTTGACACGAAGGGAAAGAAGGATCTAATATCGATGTCCTTCTTCTTCTTCTTCTTCTCAAATGCAGCATTTAAGGTGTTCTTGCCCAGATGTGGCACGTAGAACAAGGCAGCGGGCACCACTTCTATATATATATGTATAAACTGCGCATCTCGCCAACCTTTCAACAGCAAGAGGATTTGGTGTCCGAATTCTAAAACATAAATATCAGCGTAGAGAGTTCAGCGAGCATCTAGCACATCCCTATCCATTTATATTGAAAATCGTAATCATAAGCTGGCCTCAGTTAAGACTTATCTCTAAGCATTTACTGTTGATCAAGTGTCATTATTAATGCACGCTTACATTTAAGCACCACAAGCCAATTAATTGCTATTCTTCTCCTCTCATGCCGAAAATATAGACTTCCATTCATGTCCTTTAATTTGCTTTATATCTTTCAAATTGAAATTAAATAATTGCATATAAGATACTGTTGTTGTTGCTAATTTTCCATGAGACAAATGACACGCTAAAGGCAAAAAAACATTAATAACACAAACTTGCTTGTTAATAGGTTGGAAAAATTATTGGTATACCAATATAGGATTATATTATGTTAATATGTATAAGAATGTTAGAAGTTTAAAATAATTACTAACAGATGAAAGTAATTTTCCACGAGATTAAAGACATTAATTAAATAAGTCGAAAAAAAGCATGTACTAACGCAAACTTGCAATTTTGTTAAATTATCATATCTGAAACATTATTCATTTAGAAAATAAGATTATCATGGGTTCTTAGAAATTATCGTTTTAACATTATAAAAAGTAGATTTAATATCAAATGAATGATTTCCTATGTCGGTAATGGTATTCCAATTTAGTACTTTAGTGATATCTATGTAATAATCAGTTAATAGACGATATATTACGAATAGTAATTATGAATCCAAATTTTCGTTTACAATTTTATATCTATATATAATAATACTAAATAATGACCATCATTTTTGTATAAACTTATTATCTTTTCTTACATATAACAATTCTAAATTAACTAATGCCATTTTGAGAACTAAAAATTAAAATGCAAATGTGACGTATATATATGTTATTACTCAGACAACTTGGGGTCAAAAATTGAAGCACCAAAAAATATTTTTTAAATGTGCAGGCACTGCAAAGTCACCATGCAGCCCACAAGCAAAAACCCATACAAGTCTACTTCACTATATAGTACTTGACTCCTAGCATATGTGAATTGTACAAGAATGTAAAGTAAAAACAATGAAAGCAAACATTGTGATAGTACTTCTGTTTTCTCTGCTTTTGTTAGGTACTCAAAGTACCGTAGAAGCCAGAAAACATCCCCAAAATAACCACAAAGAAGAGGTTCAAAAGAGAACAAGAAGCAGGAGAAGTAGAAGTAGTGGAAGCAGAGGTAGCAGTGGAAGAGGAGCAGGAAGCTCAGCAGCTTACTGTGACCCTTTGTTCCAATTTCTATTCGGAACTTGTGGCCAATGGCCTTTCTCAACTTCTCCTTCTCCGGACAACCCTTTTCAGCCCACTCCCAGACGCCGTAGTCCTCCATCAGTGCCACCGCTTGTGCCGTCTCCACCACCAGTTGTGCAACCTCCTGTACTACCATCTCCACCACCAGTTGCTGAATCACCACCACCTCTAGTTGTATCCCCTCCACCATCAGCTCCACCGCCCGAATCACCTCCCCCACCATCTCCCTCGCCTCCTCTGCCACCATCCCCCACACCACCACCGCCATTAGTACCATCACCACCTCCACCAGAACCCTCGATGCCACCACTATTTGTCGCTTCCCCCCCACCACCTGAACCAGTTTTTCCTTGGCTATCACCTCCCGCGGTTCCAGAACCATTTCCATGGCTATCACCTCCTGTAGTTCCGGAACCATTTCCATGGCTATCACCTCCTGACATGGTCCCGGATTCCCCTTCTCTCCCAATATTTTCGCCACCACCTGACTTCTTCCTCCCACCACCAACCCCGGATGAGTTTACACCATCACCGCCACTTTTCCCAACCCCAACATTTTTGCCACCACCAGCGCCTGATATTCCTCCATATGAGTTCACACCAGCACCACCACTTGTTCCAACACTATTGCCACCGCCAGGAGAGGAGTTCCCACCGTATGCATCAACAACACCGCCATTGTTCCCAGGAGTACTTTTACCACCACCAGCGCAAGAATTTCCGCCTGACGAGTTTGCAGGAGCACCTCCACTTGTTCCAACATTTTTGCCGGCACCAGGTGAAGAATGGCAACCAGGTTCTCCTGAAATGCCATTTCTTCCACCGCAACAAACGGATACGTTTACACCACCTTTTGAATCAACGCCAAGTGAAGGAGGTGGATTCTGGAAGCCTCTTGTGGTTCCCGATATTCCAGAGAATCCCTAGCAGCCGCCTCTATTTCAGCTTTCAGGGTAATTAAATGATATATTGAAAAGTAATCAGAAAGTCGCTGGCCAAGCTAGAATTTTTAATAGGTGTGTCGCTTGGTTTTTTTGTGGTTTTTGATCATGCGATGTAGTGAATATAACAGAGATATAAATATTCCAAACATTGAAAGGTCTTATTCTAAATTAATATCAGTATATATATATATAAGATCATGAAAGCACACAAAATTATGATGCTCTATAGCAACTTAAATATATAAAAGTGAATTTGGAAGATTTATAAAGTGATTCTGGTATTAAACAGCTACGTCTAGTCTCAATAATGCAAAATGAGATGTCTTTGTTAGTATCAAATGACTTTGAATTGCCAAATGCGAATTATTATTGAGAATCCAAAATGAACTTCTTATTGTATTCTTTAATGCCTCCTGTGGATGCCAAAATTATGCCTAACTAAACCCACCTGAAGTACTATTTCTTCTGCCCAACACTTACGAGACATGCTACAGTACAACTGTTGTGTCATATGACAGTTTTATTATAGCATGTAAAAATTGACACGACAGTTTTATTATAGCATGTAAAAATCGTAAAGATATGTTTAAAAATTGTAAACAAGTGAAAAAAAATCGTATTTACGATTTTTACATGTTTTTCATTTACGATTTTTTTACATGCAATTTTTATTCATTCATTTATGATTTTTACAATATGTTTACGATTTTTGCACAAAATACACAATTGTTATATGAGTACAACAATTGTACCGTAGTAAAATCCCAACAATTACACAAATTTATTAGCATTTGGCATATCAAGGTGACAGGGTTTGACTTGAAGTGGGTTCTGAATTCTGTATCACATGAATGGCATCAAATATTACCAAAAAAGAAAGTCTAGGTTAACTACGAGAAACCTATCAAGGATGATTTATAAATAAACAGTTTTTCTTTTCATATTTTTTATCCAACCAAAATTTAAAATGAAAGGCAGAATCATTATATAATATGCGTGTATAGGGTGATTTTTAGTTTGGCTAGGGTATCGCACTATTATAACTATGCGTACCGTAATAATATTTTAGACTCTTTTAATATTATGTCAAGAGTGGCTCCAATGAATTGATATTACAATATGCTTTTATAGCTCTAAATTTACTAGGATCACCTTTAAAAATTACTAATATATTTTACAAGTTTATAATAATGAGTAATAAAAAAATTCTTCTATTTCAATAAAGTTGAAAGCTCTGGAAGTATGCAGTTATAAAACATATAACAGTGAATTGTAATATAAATTGGCACAGGAGGATTTTACGTGGTTTGGTTATAAAACATACATCCATGGACAGCTATAGAGCTGCAATTCACTAAGTTCTTGTTTGTATAATCTTTAGGACCTTTTCTAGTGATGACTCGCTCTCACACATTAACCTAATCTTTAACAAACAAAATCTCGCCAAGATCTTAAACTCTAGTGACACTGCCCACTCTCTGTCGCAGATAACTTAATAACACACTGTTAAGTTATACATAACAACTGATGTCTGACACTAAATTACATAAACACTTAACCCGCAAGTTATCCCAAGTGTCTACTAACTCACACAGACTTAATCAACAACTCATGTACGATTTCTACCACTTATACATGAATCAAAGACTCAAAGAATCAAATTAAAGAAGCATCCTAATTTGCGTTGAAGCTCTTCTATTAATTCATGGAATGCCAGAATCAAGACTCTCTCACTACCAAATCAGCTAACCAGTTTAATCTCTCTTCCTCGTCTGTTCTTCGCCTGCTTATTACATGAAATATATATAGTGAGAGGTCTAGACGAAATCTCCTAAAAATCCTGTAAAAGATCTAATCAAAATCACATTAAGATTAGGAGAAATAAAATAGGAAGTGATTAAATATCTAAAGATATTAGGATAAATAAATAATCTCCTATTCTAATTAGGATACAAGATATTATCCTAATTTTAGGAGATATTTATAAATCAAATACTTCCTAAAATATAATTCTAGAAAAAGTAGACTGATCAAAATAATATGCTTGCTTCATCACAAGTTGAACAAAACATAACACATGCATGACACATGCATGTTGTAACCAAAAATCTTGTTATCAACTCTCTCGGCATAATTGCTCGACAAGCATGCTCGACACTCAACAGTCAATACTCGACATGCAACAAGTTTGACACAATAGTTTCATCACAAATGATCTCTATACAACTACTCGACACTCGACAGTCAATACTCGACACGCGATGCATACAAGCTCGACATGCAGATAAACTCGACACGTATATAATCTTGACAACTCGAACTCCTCACTCGACAATCTCGACAACTCGAACTCATCACTCGACAATCTCGACAACTCGACATTAACTTGACACTCGACAATCTCGACAACTCGACATTAACTCGACATTCGACAATCTTGACAACTCGACATTAACTCGACACTCGACAATCTCGACAATATGCTCAAAGCTTGACACAACAACAACGCAACACTTGAAACAAGCTCGACAAAGCTCGACACGCTAACACTAACAATCTCCCTCTTTTTGGCAACTTGTGATGAAAGCACTAAACTGTTTCTAGTAAAAATAACATGTGAGCTATTACACAAAAGCATATCAGAGCACTGTTATAATATGTATATCCTACAAGACGATTAACAATGAAATCATGCAAACCATTCATCAAACAAAGATATCATCAGAATAGTTTGAATGCATCCATATAAGCATAAGGCCTTACTCCCCCTTACTTACAACCCTGGAGAAGAAGTAGTCACCAAAATATCAAACAGACAGAAAATAACAGTTAGATAGGAAGAACAAAAATTATAAAAAAATTCTTCTCTCTTTCTCCCCCTTGATTTCAGCACAAGTGTCAAAAACAAAACCGAAGTCTTGAAGACTTTCGAACTGGTGGGCAACAAGTTTTGGATCGACTAGCCTTCATTTTGTATCGCTTCCTGGTGGTAGTAGGTGTTGGCTGCTCAGAAGCGGCAGGAGCAGGTTGCTCTTCAACTGTATCAGAGGAGGTGGCAATGACTTCAGCAACACTTCTGCGAATCTCCCTGTCACATTTTTCTGCACTGGTTTTTGTTGTGGTGAACTCAACAGTAGTTGGTGGAGTGGGAACCAGTGGAACTTTGGCTGTTGTAGCTGGTGAAGAGGTAGTGTGTTTTACCCCTAATTGGGCTGCAGGAGATGAGGTTGGATCTTCATGAGGTGGGGACTGTATGAATGGTAGAGAGGTAGTATGCTCTGCTCCAGGGAGTGAAGAGACAGTGGGGTCATGTTCAGCAATTGGTGAAGACTATTTTGTTGCAGTTTCAAATTTTGTTTGTTCATCTGACAGTGACTCATCCTGCAATATGGGAGTTGTGGAGTCAATTTTCTTCTTCAGGTTGTCAGCTGATTTCTTAACCTTGTCATCTTTCCTGTTTCTTTTCAAGATACTTCCCTAAGTGATTGACTTGAGTTTCTTTTTTTTTTTTTTTTGCTGTTATTCTGCTGTTACATCTTTCTCAATAGCAGTTTATGGAGTTGGTTCTGCTGTTGGCATTTGTTCAGTTTCAGTAGGCATAGAAGCATCAGGAAGTAGTGTGGGATCATTTGTCTTCTCAGGAGCTTCATGTTCAGTCTCCATTGGCTGTGACTCCTCTGCTGGACCATAGTGCCTTACAAATCTTGCCTCCAAGACAAGTTGTCTTCCTTTGATAGTTTTTAAATCCTGCACAACTTCAACCAAATCAGAATTGATCAAAGTAAGCTGTTCTGCAATATTGTTCATTTGATTTTTCCTGACTCTCTTGGGTTTCGGTTCAGGTGCAGGTAAGTCAAATTGGTCATGTAGTCTTTGAAGAAATCCCTTTGTAATGGGTTTAGATAGAATTTTAGTATGTTCATGAGAGCTTATTGGGATACTATTCTGTGCAAGAATCCCTTGAATCAAACTGGGAAACACAAGCAGATAATAATCAGAGTGATAAGATCCAATCTGTACAATTGATCTATAGGCTAGCAAACCAAAGTCAATTGGTCGATTTATGCCTAAACAAAACAGAAGTTTCACTCTGTCTTCCCGAACCTGATTTTGGTAGGAAGAAGGAAGCCAATTAAACTGAAATACCTTATGCAGCACTCGATATTTCTTCCTAAGATACTGCTGGTCTATACCATCTCTTGGTTTCCATTCAATGTTTGTTCGATCAGTTAGTTCCTTAACAACTTCAGCCATATTAAATTCTTCATCTAATGCATGTAAGCTGCCTATGGGAATGTTTAGGCAAGTGTTTATGACATTTGGAGAGAACTTAACAAACTTTCCTTGACAATAAACTTTATGATACAGAAAGCTTTTAGGATCATCAATGGCAGATGAGATGTTTGCATAAAATTTCTGAATTAAAGCCTTTTCAGGGGGTTGAAAGTTTGTTACCGTACGAGTCTAGTAAATAGACTCAATCATCTCACTCAAGCCATAATAGTCGAAATCCGACAGTTTCACCAGCCTTTCCATCTGCAGATTCTGTTTTGAAGTGAATTTCACAAACTGTTGTTTGATGGCAGCCATGAGGAATTTGTTGTACTTTGGCTTGACTTTATCTTTCATCCTCTTCACTGGAACTAACTCGTCTTCGCTAATGGTTGGATCAATTGCGATCTCAGCATGTGCTTGTTGCGTCAGAGATGACTAAATGCTGTCACTCTTGTTATAACTGGAGCCGCTAGGAGAAGATGAAGAACTGGCTGGATTTGTTGAATCAAAGGAGGTTGCCATTGTTAGGGTTATTGGTCTGCAGAAAAGTTTTAGAACAGGGAAAGAGAGAACAAAGATGAGGGATAGTGGAGAAGCTGTTTGTTGAAGGATGGTATGAATAGAAAAAGCCTTAAACTGATTTTGAAATATACTCGATTTTTAAAATTAATTTGGTTTTTTAACAAAATTTAATGTGAAGTCTATTTCCAAAACCATTTTATAACTTCCACTAAAAGATAGCAATTCAAATTTGATTCCCATTAGAACAAGAAAGTCTAATAGAATTAGGATTCCCGCCACTAAAACTTCTCCCCCTCAATTCAATAATGCTGACATGGCATTTTGACACATGGACACACAAGAAACTTAAATTTCGGGTAAGCACAAAAGATATTGTTATGAAAGACATAACAGAACACAGTTAATAATAATATAACAGTAATATCTGAATTATCATATGAATCATTCTAAGAAAGCATATTTTAGAGCTGTGTAATTTTCACTTGAAAGCTATTTTTCTTCATGATTCAATTGAGTGATCAACTTAAGTATGCTTCTTACACACAAAAAAATTGATTTCAATGTGAATTTTTTTATATTAATACAGTAGTTTTCACACAATATAGAGGTAGCCCTTTTCATATGAGTGGGTGACCTTAACATATTTCTTAGATACCCTAAGGTTACTCTCAATGATGGCTTTCATACATCATATATTGGTAGCCCTCTCTGTATTTTAAATCAGTATCTTATTATACACACAAATTTTATATCACAGCTCACACATGCTAATTTAAAAGAAAACTTATAATACTATAGATATGAATAACATAACAGCATACTGTGTTCATTCATATAACTGACAGATGCCTAAGGCTTTTCTTAGCTAGATTTTCAAATCTTGTTGTATCCAATACATTAGTGAACAAGTCAGCCAATTGTCTATCAGTGAAGATGTGTTCAATGTGTATCACCTTAGATTCTACTAGTTCCCTTACAAAATGGTATCTAATATCAATGTGTTTTGTTTTAGAATGCTGAACAGGATTTTTGGAAATATTTATGGCACTAGTATTATCACAAAACATAATTATAGGCTTTTGTTCAATACCATAATCACTCAACATTTGCTTCATCCACAATAGTTGTGTGCAACAACTCCCTGCTGCTATGTATTCAGCTTCAGTAGTAGACAAAGAAATAGAATTCTGCTTTTTGCTATGCCATGAAACCAAGTTAGTACCAAGATAAAAACAACCTACGAAGTGCTTTTTCAGTCATCTGCATTTCCTGCCCAATCAGCATCACTAAACCCTACAAGATAACCATTTGTATCTTTAGAAAACCATATCCCATAGTCATGTGTTCCATGAATATACCTGATGATTCTCTTAGTTGCTGTAAGATGTGATTCCTTTGGATTTGCTTGAAATCTTGCACAAAGTCCTACACTAAAGCACAAATCTGGTCTGCTTACCGTGAGGTATAGCAGGCTGCCAATAATACTTCTATACAAAATTACATCAACATCTTTTCCTACATTGTCTTTTGAAAGTTTAAGGTTAGTACTGATAGGAGTTTTCATTGGTTTTGCATTCTCAAGTCTAAATTTCTTTACAAGATTTTTAGCATATTTTGATTGAGATATGAATATCTCAACATTCATTTGCTTAACCTGTAATCCAAGAAAGAAATTTAATCCTTCTACCATGCTCATCTCAAACTCTTCCTGCATCAACTTAACAAACTCATTAATTTTGTTTTTGTTAGTTGATCCAAAACAATGTCATCAACATATATTTAAGCAACAATGAAGTAGTTAAATGCATGTTTGATGAACAAAGTCTTGTCATTACTTCCTCTTTTATATCCTCTGTTGATCAAAAAATTTGTCAACCTTCCATACCAAGCTCTAGGAGCTTGTTTCAGACCATATAAAGCTTTGTGCAATTTGTACACAAAATCAGGATATTTAGGATCTTCAAATCTCTTTGGCTGTTCAACAAAAACTTCTTCATTGAGATAGCCATTTAAAAATGCTGTTTTAACATCCATTTGGCACAATTTGAAATCAAGCAAACAAGCAATTGCAAGTAGTAATCTGATTGACTCAAGTCTAGCTACTGGTGCAAAGGTCTCATCAAAGTCTATACCTTCAACTTGTGTGTAACCTTGTGCAACTAGTTTAGCTTTATTTCTTACTACTTGACCACATTCATCAGTTTTATTTTTGAATATCCACTTAGTTCCAATGACATTTGTATTTTTTGGCCTAAGAATTAATTCTTATACTTCATTCCTTTTAAACTGATTAAGTTCACCTTGCATAGCTTGAATCCACAGTTCTTCTTTTAAAGCTTCTTTTATATTTTTTGGTTGAACTAAAGAAACATAACAAGCAAACCTTACCTGATTTCTTACCTTGCTCCGAGTTTTTATCATGCCATTTGATGTTCCAATGATAGAACTTGTTGGATGTGCCTTCTAAATTCATGTGGGAGGATCTTTCTTTTCGTTTTCATTCCTGAATGAATTTCTGTTCAAACCTGAGTTGTTAGATGTTACTATTACGTCGGGTGTAATAGTAGCTCTTTCCTAATGAACACTTAAATATGTATGCTTAATAAGAGTTTAGTTCATCATATTGTATTAATAGTATCATTAAATTCCTCAACTTAAGCATATTTATAGCCTTTACATCTTTGGAATTAACTTTCTCTTAATTTTGGTTTTGTTACATATTTAGTAAAATGAGCATAACTTTCTATTTATAGATCAAAATGATATAAATCTTAATGTTTTGGAAAGATGATTCAATTATCTACAAGATTGTATTTCACAAGTATCATCAAATTCGAGCTCTTAGTGGACCAAAAATGGGCCTAAAGTGAACCCATCTACTGTCTCAGTCCAGTCTGACCATGCTTCAGTATTTTGACCATATCTCTCAAAATACGTATCCAAATCATATGAATTAAGATGTTCTAGAAAGCTTAGAGAAATATCTACAACTTTCATGAAGATATGTGATTAAAATTTTTAATAATTCAATGTCAAAATCTGTGGTCAAAGTCGGTTCACTTAATTATCCTAATTGTCAAAGTTGGTTCACCTAACATTTGACAACTATTCCTTTGTAATTTGACAAGTTTGCCCCTGAATGTATCTATAAATAGAGGTGCCTTGTGACCCATTAGAGCATCTTGGCCTTTTCTGGGATCTTGTGTTGTGTTTCTCTCTTGTGTTTTTATGCGATTAATAAATCCTCTTTTTCTTGCAATTTGTTTTCTTTCTTTTATAATATCTTTCTAATTTCTCTCTTGCTAAGGTGAAAGGGTGAAACCCTTGATATGAGAATAAGGATTCTCTAACCCTTTGATATGTGCTTAATTATCATAATCTTATGTTGTTTATTTTATATGATTTATATTTATTTTCTTAATCAATCTTGACACCACTCGTAAAGTAGAGGTCTTGATCCATTGTAGACAATCTTTGGCACATCAAATGCTTGGATCCTTTCTAGATATCGTATGGTTCTTCCTTACCGACACGAATCTAGTTAGGAACCTTGATTTGTTATCAACATATGGAGATTGACACATTGGATGCTTGAACCTATTTATAAGAAGTGGTATAAATAGTGGTAACGAAGCAAATATAATTCATATAACTAAAATTGATTGTCTATCTTTATTTGAAATATTAAGGGCAGATCCCTTAACCTTAGCTCTCATTATTATTATGTTAATTTCTCTTGTGTTATTCTCATTGATTATTTAAGAACTTGTTCTTTACTCATACTTGTTGATATTATCTTGCCATCCTTTGGAATCATCCACATCATATTTGCTTACTTATAGTTTGTAGCGCTAAAATCCCCTTCCTCGTGGATCGACCCCGGTCTCACCGGGTTTATTACTTCGACACTCCTATATTTGGGAGATAATCCTTTTTTTTTGAAGTTGTCAAGTTTTTGGCGCCGTTGCCAGGGAATGTAAAATTTGGCGTACAAAATTGTAAGTATTCTCTTCTCTCATTTTAGATATTAATTTTTACTTTGTTGTGTGTTCATCTTTTCTTCTCTTCTCTTTTCTCTTTCTTGCATGAAACTTTGGTCACGAACATCTAGTGGTGGACTTGCTAGAAAAACATCATCTTCCTTAGAAAACATGGTCGATAATCAAGTGGAAAGATTCGCGGATGAAAGGGACAACTGTTCCCAACAAAATGATCAAAATCAACCAAGAACCCTCAGAGATTACATGAATCCAGTAAGGACTAGTGCACCATCTTGTGAAATTTCTCCTCTCGATTCAATCCATTTTAATTTCAAACCAAGTTTTGTTCGACTTCTACCCATCTTTCATGGCCTTGATATGGAGAACCCATATTCGCACTTAAAACTCTTTGAAGAGGTATGTAACTCCTACACTGACCCAAATTGTAACATAAACACTACTACATTAAAGCTTTTTCCTTTTTCTTTAAAAGATAAAGCTAGGATATGGCTATAAAATTTGAGGTCGAATTCCACCAGTTCATGGGATGAGATGAAACAACAATTTTTGAAAAAAAATTTTCCAACCCATAGAACAAATTCTCTTAAAAGACAAATCTCCAATTTTACTCAAAAACAAGGGGAAACCCTTTACCAATGTTGGGATAGGTATAAGGAACTACTTAACACTTGTCCTCACCATGGTTTTGAGACTTGGAGAATAGTTGCACACTTCAATGAAGGGTTAACACCTCAAGATAGGCAACTAGTAGAGTTAATGTGTAATGAAAAATTTGGAGACAAAGACCCTGAGGAAGCAATTGACTTCCTAGATTCCTTGACAGAAAAGGCACAAAATGGGGACACTGCTGGCACCTATGAGGTACCAAGCAAGGCCCCAATCTCGACATCCAATAGAGACATTCACAACCTTAGAGAAGATCATGACCTTCAAGCCAAATATACATCCCTAGCTAGAAAAGTCGAGGCTTTAGAAATGAAAAAGAGTGGTCAATTGAATTCTATTCAAGAAAATGTCTGTAACATTTGTAATGATAATGACCATCTACTGATAATTGCCCAACTTTGCTTGCCTTTAGGGAATGTCTCCATGAACAAGCCAATGCCTTAAACACTTTCAAAAGGCCAAATAACAATCCATAACCTACAATCCCGGTTGAAGAAATCATCCAAATTTTAATTGAAAAAATGATAATCATGCACAATCTTCACAAGTCTCTTTTCAAACACGACAAAATTTTCAAAATTCTCATGATCATGCATGCTCCTCCTCCTAGGAATGACTTTAAAGAGACATTGTATTCATTCATTACAAAGCAAGAGACTTTCAATAGTCAAACTGCTCAAACATTAGCAAATTTATCAAACACTCTTGCAAAATTTACATCTACATTTAGCATCCAAGAGAAAGAAAAATTTTCTTCTCAAACATTGCAAAACCCCAAAGATCAATCTAACTCAAATGCAAGGAGTTCAAGTAACCATTATTTTGACCAAGCCAAATCAGTCATGACCCTTCGCAATGATAAGGTTGTTGAAAAACACATTCCTAACTCTTGTGAGAAAGAAGAAGAATCGATCTCTGAAGGACAGGAAGAGGTTGCCAAACCAACACCTAGTGAAGTAGAAACCAAATCCTCATCTGTGCCTCCATTTCCTTAAGCATTAGCCACACAAAAAAAGCCAACTGACAATTCTAAAATCTTTGAAATTTTCAAACAAGTAAAGGTCAATATTTCCTTGCTAGATGTGATCAAACAGGTACTTTCTTATGCAAAATTTTTGAAAGACTTGTGTACTGTGAAAAGGAAATTGAATGTAAAAAAGAAGGCCTTTCTAACCGAGCAAGTAAGTGCTATTCTTCAAAATAATAATACAGTGAAATATAAGGATCCAGGTTGTCCTACAATTTCATGTGTTATTGGAGATCATAAAATTGAACAAGCTTTACTTGATCTTGGTGCTAGGATGAATTTGCTTCCATACTCGGTTTTTCAGAAACCCAATCTAGGAGAGTTAAAACCGACTTCTGTGACTCTTCTGCTTGTTAATAGATCAATTAAAGTACCAAGAGGAGTAGTAGAAGATGTGTTAGTTCAAGTTGATAAATTCATTTACTCAGTGGATTTTATCGTCTTAGACACACAACCAGTGGAAGTATGTAATTCAATTCCTGTCATTTTACGGCGTCCATTTCTAGCTAACTCTAATGCTTTGATTAATTGCAAGAATGGAGTCATGAAGCTATCATTTGGGAACATGACATTGGAACTTAATGTTTTTAATATGTGCAAACAACCACATGAAGAAGAAGATGAAATTGAGAAGGCTAATATGATCAAATCTATTGTGGAAGATCACATCCAAAAAGGGAGTTCTTCTGACCCTTTGGAAACTTGTTTAGTGAATTCATTAGAATCAAATATAGAACTAGAACCTGATCTTTCTGATATATGTTCTTTATTGGATTGTGCACAGATGATGGAAAAATGCTCAAAACCAAGATTCGAAGAATTATGGCAAATGAATGAAATCAAGGAAGAGGAAGCTCCCAAGTTAGAACTAAAGCCCTTACCTGAAGGACTGAAATATGCATATCTTAGGGAGAATCAAACATATCCGGTGGTAATTTTTTCATCCCTCACAAGCGAGCAATAAGGTAAGTTGATAGAAGTGCTTAAAAGGCATAAAAATGCAATCAGGTGGACTTTAAAAGATATAAAAGGCATTAACCGTTTAATTTGCACACATAGAATACATTTAGAGGAAAATGCCAAAACATCCCAATAACCTCAAAGAAGATTGAATCCACACATGAAAGAGGTTATTAGGGCTGAAGTTCTTAAACTACTTGATGTGGGAATTATCTACCCTACTTCTGATAGCAAGTGGGTAAGCCTTACACAAGTAGTACCCAAGAAATCTAGCATTACAGTAGTCAAAAATAAAAAGGGTGAATTATTGTCAACTCGAGTCCCATCTAGTTGGAGGATGTGCATTGATTATAGAAAATTAAATGCTGTCACCAGAAAAGACCATTTCTCCTTACCATTCCTTGACCAAATTATAGAAAGAGTAGCAGGTTACGCCTACTACTGCTTTCTTGATGGATACTCAGGCTATTATCAAATTCCCATTACACTCAAAGACCAAGAAAAGACCACATTCACATGCCCCTTCGGCACTTTTGCATTTAGGAGAATGTCTTTTGGACTTTGTAATGCCTCAGCCACTTTTCAAAGATGCATGTTTAGCATTTTCAATGACATGGTTGAGCATTGTTTAGAAGTTTTCATGGATGATTTAACTATCTTTGGAAACTCTTTTGATAATTGTCTTGAAAATTTAGAAAAAGTCCTAAAAAGGCGTGTAGAAAAATGTCCTATTTTGAATTGAAAAAAATGTCATTACACGATCACTTCGAGAATTGTCTTAAGTCATGTGGCGTCTTCTAAAGGAATTGAAGTGGACAAAGCAAAAGTGGAATTAATTTCCCATTTGCCTCCACCGAAAATAGTCAAAGAAGTCTGTTCATTCTTAAGGCATGTTGGATTTTATAGGAGGTTCATAAGAAATTTTAGTGCTATATCTAAACCTCTTTGTAACCTCTTAATAAAAGACAATTCTTTTAAATGGACTCAAGAATGTCAAAATGTCTTTGATAAATTAATTGGACTTTTAACAACTGCTCCAATTATGCAATCTCCTGATTGGTCCTTGCCTTTTGAATTGATGTGTGATGCAAGTGACTATGTTGTTGGTGCTGTCTTAGGACAAAGAAGAGAAGGTAAGCCTTATGTGATATACTATGCAAGCAGGACTTTAAATGATGCACAAATGAATTATACAACAACTAAAAAAGAACTACTTGCAGTAGTATTTGCACTAGACAAATTCCAATCTTATTTAATTGGTTCTCCAACAACTGTTTACACTAACCATGTAGCTGTGAGATATTTAATGTCTAAACAGGATGCAAAACCTAGATTGATACAGTGGATCTTATTGCTCCAAGAATTCAACATCATAATAAAAGATAAGAAAGGAGCTGAAAATGTCGTTGTAGACCATCTGTCCAGATTAACGACAAATACATTAATTGAAACTTCACCTATCAATGACTCTTTTCTTGATGAATTTTTATTCTCCGTTGCTACTGTACCTTGGTTTGCTAACATTGTAAATTTCCTCGCAACAGGAAAAATGTCACCTTATTGGAATGCTCAAGACAAAAGAAAGTTTTTGACCGAGGTGAAAAATTTTTTTGGGATGGCCTATATTTGTTCAAATATTGTTCGGATCAAACAATTAGAAGATGCATACCCGACAATGAGGTAAGTAGTGTTATTAATTTTGTCATTCTGAAGCATGTGGAGGACATTTTTCATCTAGAAAAACAGCTGCTAAAATCTTGCAATATATATTTTATTGGCCCACCTTATTTAAAGATGCACATGCATTTTGTAAAACGTGTGAAAATTGTCAAAAATTGAGATCCATTTCAAAAAGAAACATGATGCCTTTGAATCCCATTCTTGTTATTGAAATCTTTGACTGTTGGGGTATTGATTTTATGGAACCTTTTCCACCGTTATTTGGTTTTATGTACATCCTTGTTGCAGTAGACTATGTTTCAAAATAGGTCGAGGCAATTCCATGTCGAAACAATGATCACAAAACAGTTGTCAAATTCTTGAAAGAGAATATCTTGTGTAGATTTGAAATTCCTCGAGCTATTATTAGTGATGGGGGTACACATTTTTGAAACAAACCATTTGAAACTTTAATGAAGAAATATGGAATAACCCATAAAATTTCTACACCTTATCACCCGCAAACAAGTAGACAAGTTGAATTAGCTAATAGGAAGATAAAACAAATCTTAGAAAAAACGGTTAACCCAAATCGTAAAGATTGGTCTTTAAGACTTAATGATGCACTTTGGGCTTATCGAATTGCTTTCAAAACATCATTGAGAATGTCTCCTTATAGATTAGTTTATGAAAAACCTTGTCACTTGCCTGTGAAAATTGAGCATAAAGCTTATTGGGCCATTAAAACATTTAACACAAACTTGAATGATGCTTGCAAGTTACGTAAACTCCAACTGAGTGAACTTGAAGAAATCAGGAATGAGGCTTGTGAAAATTCTAAAATCTACAAAGAAACAATGAAGGTTTTTCATAACAAATTAATTGTTATAAAATCTTTTGAACCTTCACAAAAAGTTCTTTTGTATGATTCAATGTTGCACTTGTTTCCTGGTAAACTTCGGTCTTGTTGGATTGGGCCTTTCATTGTTAAAAATGTTTTCCCTCATGGAGCAGTTGAAATTGAGAATCCAAAGAATGGTAATGTGTTTAAAGTTAATGGACAATGGTTAAAACCATTCTTTAAAAATTTTGATCAAAATAAAGAGTCTATTGCTTTAATTGATCCTTTTTAAGGATTAATTTTTCCCGGTCAAGTGGCGGATACGGTACTCCGTGGCTTTTAAAGTCGGTTTGTCAGTTCTCTAAAAACTGTTGCTCACCTTGCATTCATTTCCTTTTCTTCTCTCTCATTTTCTTCACATGGATACCATTCTCTCAAAATTGCACAAACATGTTCCCTCTCTTGCTCAAAATGATTTGCTTAAAATTTACAAGGCTCGCGCAGAAAGACTAAGGATGTTGATGTGCAAGGGTATACCTGCTGAAGTAAGATGGTTAATTGAAGCCAAGGTTCAATTTTCTTATGAATTTTCAGATAATCTCGTTTCTCACATGCCAGGTATGGGAAAAAGCTCTTACACCAAAAAGCGAAGAGCGAAAAGGTTACAAGTTTGTCCCATATGTGCAAGATAGACTTGTAACCAGCGTTGCCGCTCCTTGGGATATTTGTCAAACAATTGAGAGGATAAACTACAGTTCATCAAGAATGGACTGAGTACGGAGTTTTTGGATGATATCTGAATGACTCTTGAGTCGCATTCTTGTGGATTTGTGCAGCGTGAAATTTTTAAATTGTGGACACAATTCTGAG
The DNA here is from genome assembly GCA_013180625.2 of Boswellia sacra. Classification (NCBI taxonomy): domain Eukaryota; kingdom Viridiplantae; phylum Streptophyta; class Magnoliopsida; order Sapindales; family Burseraceae; genus Boswellia; species Boswellia sacra. Next base: position 54,443 of record SNVD02004548.1, on the reverse strand, counting down.
ATGAACAGGAATGCTATAGTCTTGAGAATCTGACTCAAAACGACTCTTTTTGTCAGTTTATAAGAAAAATGGATGGGAAGCATATCCCCAACTCATAGAAGGTGTTTAAGCCATTTCTGGACGTAAAACCAAAGGAAGATGTGAGCCACAGTCACAACTACCTCTACATATGCATGTGTGCCATCATTTTTGAATTTTAATGCCTATTAGCTGTCATTTTTTAATTTGTTTGACTTATGGTGTCTTATTTCATCATCGTTTTTGAATTTCTATGCATTATTGTCATATTTTCAACAAGCAACCGAGCTATCTATTTAGATGTCATCATTAGCATACCTTTTTGCACTCCATAAATACCACATTTCTTGTTCTCTTCTTCACACATAGATAGAGAGTTGCATAGACATGGAGGGAACTTCAAAACGTCAAATCTAAAGGATATGTGTATTCTGTGGATCTCGACCGGATAAAAGTGAGAAGTTTGTAGAAGTAGCAAATTACCTTGGTAGACTACTGGTTGAAAGAAATATTCATGTGGTTTATGGGGGAGGTAGTCTCGGATTAATGGGTTGTGTGTCAACAGCTGCACATGTAGGAGGTAGTCAAGTTCTAGGAGTTGTTCCTAAAGCTTTGGCTGTAGAAAGCATCGTTGAAAAAACGGTTGGGACGGAGTTACAGGTCTCCTCTATTCATGAACGCATGGCACATATGCTCATCAATTCAGATGCCTTTATTGCTTTACTAGGTGGCTTTGGTACTTTTGAAGAAATTTTTCAAATTGCCTCTTGGCCCCAACTGAATCTCCATCAAAAACCCATAGGTTTGTTAAATGTTAAAAATTTTTTTGATCCTTTGATAAGTTTTGTCAATGCAGCTATGGAACAAAATTTTATCCCTCATTCGGCGAGAAAGATCCTTGTTTCTGCCACTACCGCTATTGAACTACTTGACAAGTTACAAGCAGTCGAGTATGAACCTGACCCAGCCATCACTCAATTTAATTGGTCAGGGGGGCAAAACAAAAAGTGCAAATTAGATCTGAATCTTCGTTTGTAATTTTTTTTTCTCGTCCTTTATTTTATTTTATTTTTAGTATTTTATTTTATGAGTCTTTCAGGTCATCTCTCTCGAATAATAGAAGCTTCAGGTAATGTCTCCTATACTTTATCTCTCTACATTTAAACATTGAGGACAATGTTTCATTTGGTTGGGGGGGAAGGATAGTAGACATAATTGTGTCTTGAATTTTCTTTTTCTTGCAAAAAAAAAAAGAAGCGAGTTAGTAATTAGATTCAGAGTGCGGTGTAAGGAGTTCAAATCCTCTTGAGATGCATTATGGGTCAGGAATGGCAGAGTAGGGAAGGCCAGTTTGAACTCTTGAAATACACTCTAACTAATTTATAATTTTGTTTTGATTTTGCATTTTTTAGGACTTATTTTAGTTAACTTGATATTATTTAGTTTTGATTTTTGAATTTTATAACAAGGAGGTCTTATTCATTTCACTTTGAATTATTCCAATCTATGAACTCTTACAACATTATCATTTAATAAACTGTGTGCTTATGTACTCATTAAGCAAGTATTCATGAACCTTTCTTCACACACACACATACCTTGATGCATGATTGTGGGTGGCGAAATGAAATGTTACAATATTTGAGTTCTTTTGTTTTGTTTAGGATAACAACAAAAGGAAGGGGAAAGTTAAAAAAAAAGTGAAAGCAAAAAAAAAAAAAGAGAGAGAAAGTGAAAAAAAGAAAAAAAGAAAAATAAAAAGAGAGAGCAATTGTGGATAAGTTTGGTCTCGTAGCCTCCTTAATTCGAGAAATTAAGCCCGAGGGGTGCCTTAACACCTAATACCCTAAGACCAACTGGTTTGGGAGCTATTGGCCCAAAGCTCGTTTCATGGATTAAGGAGAAAGCTTAATGGGATTGAACATTACACTATTCACAAGTTTTTAAGTAAAAATAAAGCATCGGTAACCCGAGTCGTTAAGCTCATAGGGGTGTCTTAACACTTGATGCCCTAAGGCCAACTAGTCTGGGAGTCATTAGCCTAAGACTCGCTACATAGGTTAAAGATGCATTCTTTCAAAAAACAAAAAAAAAGAAAAAATATATATATAAAATGAATGAATGCCCCCTACCTAAGGTTGTTAGCCTTAACAAATATTAGAACCGATATGACTTCTTTCTAATAAGCCCCATAGTCATGTGTCGACTGAGCACAAAAAGAAGGTTTGTTGATATCTTGACTGAAGGGTACATGAGTCATATAAAAAAAATGGTTGAGAGTTTGTTTATTTGGATAAAATCAAGGAGAGTGCAATAATGACCACCTTGGATGTAAAATTCTATAAATCACTTCTAAATAATAACGCTTCAATTGTTAGGGACTAGCAATAAGCTGGTTAGGGGGTGTGATGAACACTTAAATATGTATGTTTAATAAGAGTTTAGTTCATCATATTGTATTAATAGTGTCATTAAATTCCTCAACTTAAGCATATTTGTAGCCTTTGCATCTTTGAAATTAACTTTCTCTTAATTTTGGTTTTATTACAGGTTCAGTAAAATAGGCATAACTTTCTATTTATAGATCAGAATGATGCAAATCTTAATGTTTTGGAAAGATGATTCAATTATCTACAAGATTGTATCTCACAAGCATCATCAAATTCGGGCTATTAGTGGACCAAAAATGGGCCTGAAGTGAACCCATCTACAATCTCAGCCCAGTCTAACCATGCTTCAGTATTTTGACCATATCTCTCAAAATACGTATCCAAATGGTATGAATTAAGATGTTGTAGAAATCTGAGAGAAATATTTACGACTTTCATGAAGACATGTGATTAAAATTCTCAATAATTCAATGTCAAAATCGGTGGTCAAATTCGGTTCACTTAATTACCCTAATTATCAAAGTTGGTTCACCTAACATTTGACAACTATTTCTTTGTAATTTGACAAGTTTGCCCCTGAATGTATCTATAAATAGAGGTGCCTTGTGATCCACTAGGGCATCTTGGCCTTTGTTGGGATCTTGTATTGTGTTTCTCTCTTGTGTTTTTATGCTATTAATAAATCCTCTTTTTCTTGCATTTTGTTTTCTTTCTTTTATAATGTCTTTCTAATTTCTCTCTTGCTAAGGTAAAAGGGTGAAACCCTTGATATGAGAATAAGAATTCTCCAACCTTTTGATATGTGCTTAATTATCATAATCTTGTGTTGTTTATTTTATATGATTTATATTTATTTTCTTAATCAATCTTGACACCACTTGTAAAGTGGAGGTCTTGATCCATTGTAGACAATCTTTGGCACATTAAATGCTTGGATCCTTTCTAGATGTCGTATGGTTCTTCCTTACCGATATGAATCTAGTTAGAAACCTTGATTTATTGTCGACATATGGAGATTGGCACATTGGATGCTTGAACCCATTTATAAGAAGTGGTATAAATATTGGTAACAAAGCAAATATAATTCATATAACTAAAATGGGTTGTCTATCCTTATTTGAAATATCAAGGATGGATCCCCTAACCTTAGCTCTTATTATTATTGTGTAAATTTCTCTTGTGTTATTCTCATTTATTGTTTAAGAACTTGTTCTTTACTCATACTTGTTGATATTATCTTGCCATCCTTTGGAATCATCCACATCATATTTACTTACTTATAGTTTGTAGCGCTAAAATCCCCTTCCTCGTGGATCGACCCCGATCTCACCGTGTTTATTACTTCGACACTCCTATACTTAAGAGACAATCATTTTTTTGGAGTTGTCATTTCCTCTTTCATAACAGTATCTTCCTTTGTGTTGCTGTCTGAATCTGATTTTTCTGAATCTTCTGTGAAGCTGGTTATCCTTTCCTCTTGTGAGTACTTTGCATAATCATCAAATACTACATTTGCAGATTCCATGACAGCCTCAGTTCTCAGATTGTAAACTCGAAATGCTTTGCTGTTTTGTACATATCCCACAAGGACTCCTTCATCACTCCTTGGATCCAATTTTTCTAACTGCCCTCTGTCATTTAAGATGTAACACCTGCATCCAAAGACATGAAAATATTTCAAATTAAGTTTCCCACCTTTCAAAATTTCATAAGGTGTCTGGTTAGTGCCAGGTCTAAGAAAAACTTTATTTGAAATATAACAAACAATGCTTATTGCTTTAGCCCATAGCCTTTTTGTCAACTTCTTGCTATTTAGTATCACTCTTGCCATCTCTTGAAGAGTTCTATTCTTTCTTTCCACAATGCCATTCTGTTCAGGGGTTTCAGGGGCTGAAAATTCATGATCAATTCCATGGTATTAGCAAAAGTCAGCATAGCTAATATTTTCAAACTCCTTTCCATGATCACTTCTTATTCTCACAATCCTTCCAATGTTCCCATTTTGCTCATTTTCAAGCTTCACACAAAGATTCCTGAAAGCCTCAAAAGTGTTAGATTTTTCTTTAATGAAATCAACCCAAGTATATCTAGAAAAATCATCTATGCAAACAAATATATATCTCTTACCTGTAATGCTTTCAATTTGCATAAGACCCATAAGATTCATGTGAAGCAAATCAAGTATTTTGGATATGCTAAGATGTGGATTTGATTTGTGTGAACTTCTAATTTGTTTTCTAATTTGACATGGTCCACAAATTTCATTAACTTTGCCATCAAGTCTAGGAACTCCTTTTACAGCACCTAACTTAGTTAACTTAACCAAGTCTTTGTAATCTAAGTGCCCTAATTTTTTATGCCACAATTCTAAATTCGAAATCCTAGCATGAAATGCAATTTCTATCAAATAACAATTATCTGAAGATCTATTACCTTCTAGAATGCATTTACCAAAATTATCTAAGACCATGCATTTGGTTTATATGAAATTAACAGTATATTTTTCATCACAAATCTGACTAATGCTAATAAGATTAGCTTTTAAATCTTCAACCAGCCAGACATTTTAAAAATTGAATGAGCCTTTAACATTCAAAGTGCCTTTACCAATGATCTTACTTTTTACTCCATCTCCAAAGGTGAAATTACCAACCTTGCACGCTTTAAAGTTAGTTAGGAACTGTTTATTTCCAGTCATGTGCCTAGAACAACCGCTGTCAAAGTAACACAAATCGTTAGATGCATGATTTATTGTAGTAAAAGCAACATGGCATACTGTTTTGTCTTTCCTAACCCAATGCAGTTATGATTTAGGTAACCGTTTGAACTGTTTTGACCTTTTATGTAAAAGATTCAACTATTTAAAGCATCTATGCCAAATATGTCCCTTTTTGCCACGAAAATAACAGGTAGGAATGAATTTCTTTACCTTTTGGGGACTGAATTTGAAAGAACTCAGAGGAAAGACAATTGTCTCACTACTCTTGGAATCAGGACTTGACTTTAAATAATTAAGTTCAAAATACTTACCTGATGTTGAGGCTTTAACAAAAACTGTTGTTGATGAAGATGCACCATTACCTTCCGTGTACCCCAATCCATGTTTGTTGGAGTTGTTTTTTCTAAGACTCAAGACCTGATCAAGTTTGGCTGCTCCAATTTTGAGTTCATCAATACATCCCTTGCTTTCAACCAGTTCTATTGTGATTTTCTCAATATGCACTGTTTTGTCTATCAAAACAGTCTCCAGTTCTGAGATCTATTTTTTAGCATAGGATTTTTCACACTCCAGTACCTTAATCTTCTTCTTTAGGATTTTGATTTCTTCCTTCTGATTTAGCCATTCACCATAGAGTGCGTTGTATGTCTCTTGCAGCTCTTCATAGTATTCTGGTCCATCTTCTTCATCAGAATGATCAACACTAGTTCTATAATTTTTTGTTATATCAGACATAACAGCTTTCCCTTTATCAGCTGCAGATGCAGTAAATGCAACAAAGTTGCTCATGCAATCTTGATCTTCTGACTCCGATTCTGATTCATCACTCCAGGTTGCTATCAGTCATTTATTCTTCTTCTTGAGATTAGCACATTCAGATTGAATATGCCCATAATCAGAACATTCATAACACTAAATTTGCCCTTTCTTTTCAGGTTGTTTTGACTTTTTCTTGTCATTCTCCTTCCTAAACTTTCTGAATTTTTCTTCGCTTGAGTTTGATGGCTTTCCTTGATTCTTTTTTCTGAAATTTCTTTTCATAAACTTGACATAATTTCTTGTTAGAAAAGCAATCTGTTTACAATCAGTTTCATCAAGCTCGTCACTACTTTCATCACCAGATTTTTCAATTTTCACATTGAATGCAAAGCTGTTACCTTTTTGCTTCCTAGTACTCTGATTAATTTCAAAGTTTTAGAGAATGCCAATCAGTTCATCAACCCCCATCTCATTAGTGTTTTTAACTTCCTCAATGGCTGAAATTTTAGGTTAAAATTTATCTGGAACAGACCTAATTATCTTGCTGACAATTTCTGCATCAGTGAAAGTTTTGCCAAGCATGTATGCCGAATTTGTAATGTGACATATCTTAGAGAAAAAATCAGAAATTGACTCATCCTTATGCATCATCAGATTTTTAAATTGAGAATTTAATCTCATCAATTTAGATCTTTTAACAGATGCAGTACCTTCATGTTTTACCTCAAGTATGTCCCATGCTTCTTTGGCCATTTTGCACCTTGAAATCTGTCCGAAGTTATTTAAGTCTACTGCAGCAAAGATTGCATTAAGAGCCTTTGAATTCCAGCTGGAACGACAGTATTCTTCATCAGTCCATTCATCCTCTGGTTTGGCTTCGAAATCACCAAAAGCATTCACCTTTGTTGGCAGTGTCCATCCTTTAAGCACACTAGTCCATGCCCTGTCATCAAGAGATTTAATGTACATCATCATTCTTACCTTCCAGTATGAATAATTACTGTCATCAAGGATAGGTGATTGTGTTCCAGATCCTCCATTGCGAATAAACTACATTCTTTCAGATTAGCCTAATCATTTTCTTCACTTGTCTATCAGTGAACCTACTCTGATACCAATTGAAAGTTCTGAAAGTATGCAGTTATAAAACATATAACAGTGAATTGTAATGTAAATTGGCACATGAGGATTTTACGTTGTTCGGTTATAAAACCTACATCCACGGATAGCTATAGAGCTACAATTCAATAAGTTCTTGTTTGTACAATCTTTAGGACCTTTTACAGTGCTGACTCACTTTCACACACTAACCTAATCTTTGACAAATAAAATCTCACCAAGATCTTAAACTCTAGTGATACTGCCCACTCTCTGTTGCAGATAACTTAATAACATACTGTTAAGTTATACATAACAACCGATGTCTGACACTGAATTACATAAACACTTAACTCGCAAGTTATCTCAAGTGTCTACTAACTCACACAGACTTAATCAACAACTCATGTATGATTTTTACCACTTATACATGAATCAAAGACTCAAAGAATCAAATTAAAGAAGTATCTCAATTTGCGTTGAAGCTCTTCTATTAATTCATGAAATGCCAGAATCAAGACTCTCTCACTACCAAATCAGCTAACCAGTTTAATCTCTCTTCCTCGTCTGTTCTTCGCCTGGTTAGTACATGAAATATATATAGTGAGAGGTCTGGACGAAATTTCCTAAAAATCTTATAAAAGATCTAATCAAAATCACATTAGGATTAGGAGAAATAAAAAAGGAAGTGATTAAATATCTAAAGTTATTAGAATAAATAAATAATCTCCTATTCTAATTAGGATACAAGATATTATCCTAATTTTAAGAGATATTTATAAATCAAATACTTCCTAAAATATACTTCTAAAAATAGTAGACTGATCAAAATAATATGCTTGCTTCATCACAAGTTGAACAAAACATAACACATGCATGACACATGCATGTTGTAACCAAAAATCTCGTTATCAACTCTCTCGGCATAATTGCTCGACGAGCATGCTCGACACTCGACAGTCAATACTCGACACACAACAAGTTTGACACAACAGTTTCATCACAAATGATCTCTACACAACTACTCGACACTCGACAGTCAATAATCGACACGCAATGCATACAAGCTCGACATGCAGATAAACTCGACACGCATATAATCTCGACAACTCGAACTCGTCACTCGACAATCTCGACAACTCGACATTAACTCGACACTCGACAATCTTGACAACTGACATTAACTCGACACTCGACAATCTCGACAATATGCTTGAAGCTTGACACAACAACAACGCAACACTGGAAACAAGCTCGACAACAACACTCGACACATCTTGACACCAGCTCGATACACTAACACTAACAAAAGTCAATATTATTTATTATAAAAAATATTTGCCACTGTTATGACTATTCAAAATTGGACCTTAAGTAATTTAATAGATACATAGTAAGCTCATTATTGAAGCTTAATTTTCGGGTATATTATTTGGGTCTCACATTAACCCTCTTAATGTCTATATAAATCCTCTTAATTCTCACTCAAAATATTCATATTTCACTAAACTTTTTCTCATTTTAAAATTGTTTATCTTTGAGAGCTTCTCTCTCTTGAAAACTTACTTAGATAATCAGTGTGTCGAAGGCTTACTTGAGCATCGCGAGATAAGGTTCCCGTCTTGACCGTTTTCTCTGTTTCCAGGACCTTGACCCAACGATCCACTTAAGTCCCAACCTAATTTTCAGCCATTCGAAAATCGTACATCAACACTTTATATTTATTATTCGTAACTATTCTTTAGACACAAGTTAATTGATAATATAAATTATTATAAAATTTTCAAAATCATTCTATTTAGTCTCAAATTACTATTGAACTATCCCAAGGACACGTCACAATTAATTATGACACTAATTAATTGTTTTCATTTGATTTGTCAATCTTATCTTATCATTTACAAATCAAGACTAACTAGCATCACATTGTTTGACATCTAAAAATGAGTTAAGATATGCAAACTTTGAGTTTATAGCCTTATTCTTAATCAAATAATGTCTACAGTTATTCAGTTAATTAGTACTTATCTGCTATTATTTTGCTTCATATTGTAATCATTGTATCAAATGAATTGAATTTATTTGGTATTTAATGCAAGAATCTGGCTAAGTCGATTCCTTAAAAAATTGCTATCGGTCTCCTCCTGTACATCATAAAGGGAAGTTGCTATTATTAATAGGCATCCACGAGGCTGTTAGTGAAGCCACACGGATACCCAACCCAAAAATATTAAATAAATAAATTTCATAAAAAAAAATTTACAATATAGCCCTTTATATTTATTTTTCTTTTTGGGCCCCCTTAATTATGATTTTTCCATTAAACTCCCTCATTAATTTTTATTTTTTTCTCAACTATAAAATCGTGGCCCAAACCCTGACTAGAGTGTTTATGAGTTGAAAAAGATTATCAATAAGTCTTATCACGAACTTTCCCTTGATGGTGTTTATATAGAGGATCTGTTGGCTTATGCCTCAATCTATGGCAGCACAACAAGTTAGCAGTTGATTACTTCCATTAAACTACAGTTAAATGTATAAATGCTAATTAATTAACCAGTGATTAACTTAGGTAGAGTGATTAACTCAGCGATGAGAGTGGGAAGCTCTGCACTATATAATATGTCAATGACACTGTCATGTTGCACATATGATACCCTAGATTGACTCATTGGGCTTGGATTAGATCAGGATTCTCATTTTGGGTTAAGTCGTGGACCTAGTTGCTTCTGGACTTGGTAAATTGTTGGGCTGGGTTGGACCATGTCTTTGGGCTAGATTTTTAAATCCAACATTGAGAATTTTCGTCAAAATAATTCTAAAGCTATAAATTTTCAACCCTAAGATAAATTATCATCTCATATTTTTTAATTGTAAAAAACCGTAATCTTTACGTCACCATAATTTCAAATTGAATAGCCTACATATTAAGGTAATATAGTTAAGAGAATCTTAATCCAACAAGAAGCCAAGTATGGTTAGGGTTAGCAATGGCGCGGGTCCAGGGCGGCAAGTATCCATCTCCACCCTATTGAATTTTTTCTTGCCCTGTTCCACCCAATTTAAATTTTATTAAACTATTTTATCTAAAATATAAATATATTTATAATCATTATTTAAAAATTATAAAAAATTTATATTCAATCACTTCATTACAAAAAATATAGACATCTATAAAATTTTAAAATAATATAAATATAATTTATTCTTAATCTAAAATAAAATATATATACACATAATATATATCCTAAAATATTTCGTAACAAATTTAATTATTCAACAATCATTAAAAGTAAAAAAAAAATTAATTTATATTAGATAAAAAATCTTTGTATAAATTTTTATTTATATTTACATTGTATAAGATAAATGGTGATTATGTTTAAACTTAAAAGAATTAAAGTTAATTTATATTATATAAAAAAAATCCATTATCCATAAAGTTTATGTAAGTTTTCATTTTTATTGGCATTATGCAAGCTAATTAGTAATTATATAAATTAGTTATATCATCCAAAAAAATAGTGACCACTATTTACCATTTGATTTTATTAGTAATAATGTTACATACTCTATTAGAAATAATATTAAAAGTATATTATTGCTTATAAATTAGTTAATTGATAATTTTTTAAATAGTTGATAATACAATTAAATAATTTCTAATAGCATGTTGATTTAATTTGAATCTAATAATAATAATATGATTGATATATACCAATTAATTAACATTATATATATTTATAAAACATTAATAATTCAATTAATTAATTTAAATTACGATAATATATTTGAGGTTATAAGATTGTTCTTATCATATTTCTATTTACATATTTAGAAAATAATATATTGATCATATTAAAGGTATACATTTTGGAAATGTTCTTGTTAATATTACAATAATTTTAATTACTACTTAATAATCGATATATTATACAAATTTAATTACTATAGCATACAAATATTTTATTTTGTCATTATAACATGACTAAATTGATGTTAATATACTAAAAGATGTTAATTATTAATTAAAATGTTACTTTTGTTAAAGTATTCGTATTGTTTCTCAAATTATAAAGAATTTACATATATGGAAAGTATATCAAATATAACCTAAAAAATTACTAAACAGTCCAGAAATTTTAAAAATTTACAAATACATCCCTATATTTTGGGGGTGGATAGAAAGTGTGCCATGCATGATTCATAAGATTCTATAGTAGCACCAGCAGTATATTATTTTATGGGCGGATCAAGTGGTCCAAGGGATTGGACCCGGACCTGCACCCGTCCCAAACTAGTTTTGGGGTGGGCCTTGCCCAGCCCGATTTTTGCGGGCCACACTAGGGCCTTGAATCCGACGGGTTAAATTGTCATCGCTAAGTATAGTTGCTGCAAATAAATTATCATACAGTTATGAACCTTTTTTACCAATAATATTACTCTTATAATATCTGTATACAAAGTTTGTATATAAAATTGATACAAAGTTGATATAACATCAAGTAAATAAAAAGATTAATATGAGTTGTCAATATAATAAATGTTAATAAGTGATGTCACATTAACTTTATGTACAAATTTTATGTAAAAACTTTGTAAACGTAATATTAGTCATTTTTTATTACTATACCTCTCATATAAAAATAAAATCCAAGTAATATGGCGTGTACAATTTATTAGAGAGGTAAAAGTCAAATACTAAACTTACAAACTTTTGTTTACACATTAATATATTATGATATGAATGGTGGAATGAATATGCAAAAATCATCTTATTTCATGAAAAGTGATAACTATCAAAGAAGTATATATAAGGGCGAGGCATCATATTCTGACATTACCTTCTTGGCCCGTTAAAGATGGAAATTTTTTCCACCGAGTCTGGAGCCCATTGGCCCCATGTACAAAATTTTCAAATCAAGACTCCGTTCAATTGAAGCACTTTTAAAACGCATCTTTGGAAAATATATATATGTAAGAATAAGGTTAAAACTAAAATATTAAAAAAAAAATCTAGTGCATATTTCTTTTTTCATTATCATGCTTTATTTAAAAAACGAATTCGCATCTTTAAAGTAAAAGTACATTAAAATTACAACTGGGAAGGGTGTCCATTGTTTGAAATTCAAAAACCTTATTCTTATATTCATCATCTTCCTTAAATTAACACATATAAAATATTATATTATATGGTCTATTATACGATCTCATATTATAGGGCTCAATTGAAAAATAGACATGCCTCTAAAATTTTAAGTGTTATCACTTTTTTTATCCAAAATTACTCTAATAACCCTAATAAATATAAAAAAAAATTCTTTTAGCTCATTTATGATTTTTAATTTAATTTTTAGAGTGTCATATGCTTAAATCTTGGTTTATAATATTTTTTATTGTTAAAAATGTTCAATGTGTGAAATTTCTTAAAAAATTAGTAAAAATACTTGAAAAATGATTGCTTTCAATTGAAAATGATGAAGGTTAAAGACGAAGAGCGTCAAACACAATTTCATCGAGTGTCTATTTTTTGTTGAGTGTTGTCTTGTATTCTATCTAGTGCCTGTAAAGTACCTGTTTTTCTATCAAGTATTTGTCAAGCGTTCTACCTAGTGTCTATCTTCTATCTATAGAGTATTATTTAAGAGAGTAATGCTACTCTTACAAACTACTTATACAAACTCATCCATACAAACTGATGTGACATTTCTATATGATCGTCACATTGTCCATGTTAATTAATATCATTTATTAATATTATATATTTATCAAATCATTGTATTTATTTATCAAATCATGTCATGCCATATCAGTTCGTATGAGTGAATTTATAGAAGTAGTTTATATGAGTAACATTACTATATTTAGTATATACAGAATATCTATTTTCTATCTATCAAATGTTTATCTTCTATGTGTTCTTTTATGAATCCAGTATTTTTATTTTCAATTGAATTTAGGAATATGCAGTTAATTTTAAATTATTTTGAATTTTGAAAAGAAAATATGGTTAAGATTGAATGTAAATTACATTAAAAAAATATACCACATAAAAAATAGGATTTAAATTCATAAAAGAACAGAGTATATATTTTTATCTACTGTCTGATACTACATTTTAAAAAGTAATAAAGTAATTTTTAGCAAAAAAAAAAATCATGGGATCTAAATTTTACAAAATTTTTCGAGCACCCACCCCCTTAATTTGGGTATTTTTTTATTTCCTCTAAAATTTCATGCCGTTACCTTGTGGCGCCCACCCACGTAACCCGCAGCCGTCACTCGTCATTTGTCAATTCCAATTTCCAAGCTTATTCTTATTCCATCACAAACTTCCATTTGAAAACTCCTCATCATCATTCTCAGCTCACTATTCACAATTCACAATCTTTGATGGATTTGCCAGACGAATGTTGGGAACTGATCTTCAGTTCCCTCGACAACGAACGCGACTTGGAGTTCCCATCTCTAATATCCAATCGCTTCCTCGCCATCACCAATCACATCCGTCGAAGCCTCAAAGTGACCGACCCTTCAATCCCATGTCTCCCTCGCCTCCTCACTCGTTTCAGAAACCTTAAAAAAATCGATCTTAGCGCATTCCGGGGTGACTTGAATTCCACTCTTTGCTCGATTTCAGGATCTTGGTTGAATCTGGAATCGGTCGATATTTCGAATCAGAAGAATTTTCCTTTGATGGGTGTGAAAGCGTTGGCCGCAAAGATGAAGAATTTGAAGGAGTTGAATTGCTCCAAGACTTGGTTTTTGCTTGACAAGCATTTGATTGCGATAGCCGACTTTTGTCCGTCTCTTGAGGCGCTTGATATTAGCTATCCTGAATATGATTGTAACTTTTTGCCAAATGGCTCCTTGGATTTTCAGTCGTGTTCAGGGTTTGTAACCGATTCTGGGATTGTTGCTTTGTCACTGAAGCTCAAGAAGCTGCAAAGGTTTGATCTTTCTGGTAATCTTTTCATCACTGACAAGTCCCTGGTGTCCATCTCATCCAATCTTGTTTTATTGAAAGAGATTTCGATTCGTGATTGTGATTTCATAACTCAGGAGGGGATTAGTTTGGTGATGCGTAGTAGTCCAGAGTTGATTTCTGTTTCGGTTAGTGGGATTGGAATTCCTTCCATTGATTCTTGTTTTAAGAAATCTTTTGCACGTGCAAGAGCTCTATGTGAAGTTGATCTTTCGAATTCGTTTCTATCAGATGAATTGCTTTGTTTGCTAGCTGAAGCCTGTCTTCCATTGAAGAAGCTTATTCTCTGTCATTGTTATAATTACACTTTTGTTGGAATCTCATTTTTGTTGCATAAGTGCCAGTCTCTTGAAAATTTAGATCTGGAAGCAGCAAATTTTCTCAATGATGAGTCCATGATTGAGTTATCTAAGTTTCTTCGTAGTTTAAACTCCATAAACCTTGGTTTCTGTTCCAAGCTCACTAGCTTAACATTTTTCACCCTAGTAAGAGACTGTCCTTTGCTCAGTGAAATAAAAATGGAGGCAACAAATCTAGGGCTAGAAGAGTTTACAATGGATTCAGTGAAAAATCCGAAAGTCAAGTCTTTGCAATTGGCTGGTAATGGTAATTTGAGCGATGGATTTCTGAAAAAGGTAGCATTACTTTGCCCCAGTTTACAGACACTCAATGTGAGTTGTTGTATGAGAATTACAGAAGAAGGGATTGGTGAAATTTTGAAGGGTTGTCGTGAGCTTAAACACTTAGAGATTAGCCTGTGTCGACAGGTGCATAATCTTGGGATAGATTATGAGCTGCCCAAATTGGAGGTACTGCAAGCGGCAGGATCTGGGATTGATGAAGGTGCACTTCTGATGATTGCAAGAACTTGTTGCCGGCTGTTGCTTTTGAACTTGGAGAAATGCTCACAGGTAACAACCAGTGGGCTGAAGGAAGTAGTGGAAAATTGTACGACTTTGAGGGAGATCAATTTGAAGTGGTGTAATGTGAATGTTGATATTGTGGCTTGGATGGTGTTTTCAAGGCCATCACTGAGGAAAATAATCCCTCCATGTGGTTTAGCTCCTACTGAAAACCAGAGGAAATTTTTCCTTCGCCATGGATGCCTCGTTTGTAAAGGCTAGATTTATGGAGGATTGCTCTCTGTCAAAACCGTCGTAGATTTGTTTTGGATAGTTCTGTACAAAATTGTTTCGAGTTTGAAGATAAAGACTAGCTTTCTGGAGGATTGCTCTGTGGCCATTAACGTTGCAGACTAGTGTTCTTGTATCTAATCTTTTTCTGTTATCATCTGATCATCTTTTGTGATTGAGCCTATTTATGTGAATTAGAATGAAGGCATTGCTTGCAGTTTTGGTTCATCCAATGCATGTTGATCTATCTTTGTATATTTCATGCTATTGTGTTTTTTTCTTTCATCCCATTCAAATCTATTTTAAACGCTATTTAAGATTTTAAGAAAGTTGTTTATCACTGTCATAGATGTCTCAGAGAGGATTCGGAATGAAATCGGGGCTTAGTCATTAAAATAAATAAATAAATAAATGAAAGAAAGAAAATGTGTATACTATGACTTTCGAGGAACCCATTCTTGTACTGTTGCATAAAAATGCTTAATATTGAATATTGGTGGTGTAAGAGTATTTGTGCTGGTATGCTAGCATGGCACCTGAAGTTAGTTCATAATTTCTCAGTTTTAGCTTTGTAGTTTCTCTCTTCATAGATAGCGATGGCAATTATACTTGTGTATCTGCATACCCATATCCTAATAGAAAAAGTATGAATATCTATTTTAAGAGTTTGGCTAGAATAAGAGTATAAAAAACTAGATGAAAAGGTATAGGCAGCAGAAAGATACGAGTCTAGATCCTATACCATACCCTCATTTAAAATAAATTATTATTATTATTATTGATGAAATTTTTGACCATCACTTAGTAAGGATCTTTTTTTTTTCTTTCTATTGTTTATGTGTTTTTATGACTTTGTTTAATAGTCAATGTATATCATACAAATATTCATCATGACATGTGGTCAGATATTTTACTTTTAAGTTATGTTAATTTTATGTTATATAATTATGTGATTTGTATTGAATTAAGTTTGACATGATGTTCAATGTATTAAATTGTTGTTCTGCGATTGGACTAGAGTATGAGTGTCAATTTTTTTAAAGCATAGGGTATAGGTATAAAAGTTTAAACTCTTGAAGGACATAAGTATCAATATTTTTTAAATGGTGGCGTACGAATACTCAAAGAAACCTTACCCTCCCCTACCCATTAACATCTCTACTCATAGAAAATGACTATTAATTTCCTGACACATTTCTAATAATGAGGAATAGCCTCAATATCTGAAATTATTCGAAACTTGAGTCAGTAAATGATACACAAACAGATTAAGGACCAAAGCTTTACCATCAGAATCCCCTGGAACACTATATGAACATTTCATTTAAACATTCCTACATTTTCTTGCGATAAAATTCAAGCCTGAATATTCAACTGTCATGTCTGCATAGGCAAACATACTAACATTGCTTATTTGAAAAAGGCAGGGGAGAGAAATAGGGGAGAAAAGTCCAAATTCATGGAATTGGTACAAAATTTGGCAAATCAACCTATCAAAGTTCCGCTATAAAGAAATTTTGACGGTTACATCGCTTCCTAGTCTAGCCCTTAATCTTATTATCTAGCTTAAGCTTTGTAGTCTGGATTGTCACGAAGACCCAGTTTAGAGAGAACAAGGCAGTAGGAATCCCAATCGGTTCGTCGGAGATACTTCAACAATCTCTTCCTCCTTTGCACCATCCCATGAAGACCCTTCAAAGAATGTTTATCCTACAACATTACAAACAATAAATTAAATTACAGAAAGTTCATAACGTACCTTCAATTTAATTTTAGAAGTGCATCAGATCAATAAAGAAATAACCAGCAACCTGGGTTACTAACTACTGGTTAAAGGACATACAATGGCCACGACTCTCTTGCTACAAAATTTTTGTAAGTAAAAGATGAACAGTCATGGCAATAGCAAATTGTAACTACTACAAAAGTCAAACAGATCAAAATACTTAATTAAACAACGAATAGCAAATGAATGCCAAATATGTACTATTTGAAGTATCACAGTATGTCAGTCTAGCAAAACGGCATGCATGTATATCAAAGTCTAATATATGCTCATTTAAAGTAGCCTTAACCCTTAAGTGAAGGAAAAAGCAAAAGGAAATTTGTAAGAGAAATTTGAAACCAATTACATTAGAAACTTGATTGCACTGTAGTCATAATTCCTATCCATTTTACCCTTTCTCAAGGATTTTATCATTGTTCTTATCCTCAATCAAGCCGGCAACATTTTAGCTTAATTATCCTCAATCAAGCAGCAAGATTTTAGCTTAACAAGCTTTTTTTTTTTTTTTTTTTTGATAGTCCAGAAATCCCTTGAACAAGCTAGTTCAACAGCAGCTCAACATACCCAAAATATTGAGAAAAAAATATAAAATTATACTCAAGGAACAATACTCAAACTATGAAATAATGATTCAGAGGAAAACAATAAAATGATAGTATGTTGGAGAAAACAAGGACACAGAAAAAATTAAAGAGATCATGTCTCCCCTCTTACCTTTTTGTGCAAAACTGAAGATAAATGCTTGATCTTAGTTGTAAGTTGTGCCACTGCAAAGCAAACAGAGAACCAGCATCAGTGATCCTCACCAAGGAAAAACACAACCATCAGCAAACACAACAATGTGGACATTCATTATCTAAATTAATTCTAACCACCCTTCAAAAATTTGATATGCCAAAAAAATCCAAGAATAGCATGGTTGTGTGCAACATTGCAAAGAACAATGTGAAAGTTTCATTGAAACCAAGTTCATGGTAGGTTATCTGAGCATAAGCATGCCTACCAAATTTCTAATCAAATTTTTAACCAACTCGCTATGATGCACACAACTAAGACCTTTCACTATTTTTCCAAAGGTAGCCAAACTCATGCAAGAACAAAGGAACATGCTGTTGACTAACAAAGTCCCTGGACTGATCCATCTTCGTATATGCCTCTCTTTAGAGGATTAAAACCATGGACAGTCTCAATTATTAAGATTTGAGCTTCTACGCTTCCATGGGCAAAATTTTTTGTGTTTACTATGTCTCTGAACATAAAACAGCATTATACTACAAAAGTAAATAAATAAATAAAAAGGAAAAGAGACTTATTTAAATGATCTGGAAACAAGAGAAACAGAGGTCCTATAAAGAGTCTAATGAAAGAGATGAAAAACAAAAAGTAGCCTGCAGTAAATTTTTATGAAACCATGTAAATACATGCCAAAGTAGAAGGTTATATAACCTATATCATGCAACAAAACAATAGGACATTTGTGGTCAAAGTTCAATGAAGCAAGATGAAAAACCCCTACCTTGAACCCGTGCAGATCCACAATCAGATTCAGACATCTTAAACTCTTCTCTAACTTTAGCAAGCTCAATTTTTAGTTTCTCTGCTGAAGACATGTTATCTGGATGGAAATACTGCATCAAGAATATTTAATTTCAACAGAGCACATACTCACCAACAATACAAGAAAGACCGACATAATCACATTAGAGCTACAACGCTGCAATTATCAGTAACAATTGATAATTTCAAGTTAAAGGAACGATAAAGTCTAATGAAATTCAATATAATCAATCAGAAAGAGAAAAAGAAGTACTTACTTTTTCAACTAAATGCTCCTTTGGCGGCTGCAGCATAAAGTCTGGAGTTCCACCTAAGTGACTTAAGATATCCAGTCTTTGCGCTGAAACAAAAGTTAAATCAATAAATTTTACATGTCACAAATCATCTACTAAATTTCATTGGCATCAATTTTTTTCACTAAACTGAGTAATTCAAGTTCTCTTCCCATATATCGGGGAAAGTTCACTGTTCTATCAACAATGGAAACAAAGCAATATTACTTAACAGCATAAAGTATACTCACTTGAAGATTTCTTTGATTTCTCCTCGTCCAATATCTTGATCTTCAATAAGCTGTCCCTCAAATCTTTACACGAAAACCAACTACTCCGTGACTCGCTCTCCTTCTTTTCCATCTCCCTCAACCTCATTAACCTCTCATTCAACTCCCCCAATGAAAAGCTTCCTTCCCAACCTTCCCCACGCAAATTCCTCAACTTCTCCCCCAACTCTCCATAGCTATACATCTTCACAAACTCCATCTTCATTTCTTCACTTTCCCTACTCCTCTCCTCCCTCATTTCCTTCCCAAACACCGAAACCGGCAACTCCTGCGTGCCACCTATCACCGTACTCCCCTCTTGAGGCTTCAATCTCAAGCTGTCCTTAAAAGCCATCAACGACAACGACTCCGCACTGCTACTCACATTGCTATTACTAACATTACTATTATTTGATCTCATTTGTCTTAAACTCTTTCTAATTGGCTCAAAAGAAAAATTCCCACCTCGTCTCGGTTCATTGTTATTGTTTCTTTTATAAAGTTCACTAAACGATGCCTGCTGCGATTGCGAAGCTGAAAGGTTTGGTTCAGTGGGGGGCGGGACGGCGGAGCGTTGCCGGAACTCCGCTAGATTCTTCTGAATCCGTTCAAGGGAAGATGCCTTCATCGGAGCTGCTCTTGAAAACCCTCTAAATGTCGGGCCTTGCTGCGTCGATTGTGGCTGCTTTTTGAGGCTCGCTTTGACATCGCTGAAATAAGAGTTGAGAGAAGATTGTGACGTGTTGCTGCCGTCGTCGTTGTTGCCGTTATGGGATGTCGAGAAAAGGTGAATGAGAGATGGGTTCGAGAGGGATCTGTGTTTGGGCTTACAGAGATGAAGCGCCATGGAAGAGTGAGAGTGGTGAGAGCTAGGGTTTGGGCATTGAATCGAAGAGAAGAGGTGTTCGGTTTTCGGGTTGGACCGGGACAGATGAACCGGTTTGTGAGAGCAATGTTTGTTAATGATGTTTTTTAATCAATTTATAAGTATGGTTTCCGTTTTGACATTCCATAATTTCCATTCGATTTGTAATGGTTTTGTTAATGAATGTATAAAGAGTTAAAAAGTAAAGGCCATTTCCATACATATACATATATGAAGTGAAAATGATTGCAAACACTATACAAACAACATTTGTTACACTTTGAAAAAAAAAGTATTATAATTGAATTTAGGGTGAATTGCAGATTAGAGTATCCAAATTAAAAGGTACGATTGAAAAATAAAAATAGATCTAAATAATTTAGATGTTATAAACTAATTAATCATTTTTTATTGTTAGTTTTTTATACTCAGTATCTAAATGGATATTCAACAATACCTCTCAAACATCATCTAAATATTTTACCGCATCATCATTTTTAAATGCCACTTTTAGCTTCGGTTGCTTTTCGCAATAATTTCCTTAATTTACATATGTTTTAGAAGGGAAAATTTTGAAAAGGATGACTATATAACATCTGTGTGTATATTTATATAATAAAATAAAGTTAGGAGATGTATATATAATGAAAAATGTAAAATACAGCAATCTCATCATAAAAGACACCGTTGTTTGGTTATTGTTCAATTTAATGTAATAAATTATAATAATCTAAACAAGGTGAATTGAAAATAAAGCCCTATGTTTCTAAAGCAAAATTTCAAAATCCTGCAAATTGACACACAAACTTGAGTGCATCTGGCATTGATATATGACCAATGTCAAGTAATTTTTGCCATAAAAAAAGACTACTAACCCCAAATATGTATATCGATAATTGAGTACACTTGTATGTTATTTGAATGTTTAGCATAAACTAAAAATAAGTAAAATGAAAAAAAAACATTTGAGTGTTGCTCAAATATAAATTATTTTTAGAAGAAAATATCGTTTTAAAAAATGATAAAAAGAGTGCCTTAATCCCTTTGAAGTTGTTTCTTCCTAAAGGATAAACTTTTGAAAGCAAACATTATCAGAATTGCACTTTTCCCCTAAACTCAGTTGGGTTGGGGTCCAGATAATATTTTGGATTTGGATGTGGGCTTAAAGTGTAAAAGTTTTTGGACAATTCACGATGCACTTTTCAGGATTTAAAAAATTAAAACAAAAAAGGAAATTGCTACTACTATAGGAAGTAATCAACTAATCTTATAAAAATATTTTGTATTTACAATCAAATTATACAATTCTTAATAAAAATCTAATTTCATACAAAATCATTATATAGATAGTTACTATATTTTTTTTCTATCTGACAAATTATATCATGTCATATTATGCAGGTGAAATTGTACAATTTAACTGCAACCGATAAAATTTGGCATTTTGTATTAATTTCTTAATTAACCAATGAAACTTGTCCATTTCGCAACTCATTGTTTGTACAGTACATAAACTAGTGTAACTGAACAAGAACTGATAACCACTTATTGGAGAGTAGCCAGCACGCGCAAAGCAAGCTAGATAGATTTCACACGTGTGGAGCAATCCTACGTGGCTCGCACGCGCGAGAACAGAGCAACAACCACTAACATTAACAAGTTGAAAATTGAAATAACAGAGAAGGGGAGTTTGGAAGAGAGTCACGCTCTTCATACATAACTAACTTAATGTAGAAACACAAATCTAGTACCACGCGCCATCAAAGGAGCTTGTGGGCACGCGCCAATCGAGTAGCTGACAGATGGAGGTAGTAGTAGCAGCTTCTTTTGAGTTGAAATCTAGTGGCATGCATCATTGACAGTGTCAGTAACTTTAATTTTCCTGATCCAAATCTGATTTATTCATTCGAATCTGCTTTAATTCAGGCTTAGATTTATTTATATTATATATAATATATCAGTATCAAAGTGCGGTTTTCAGATATTTTTAGAATGAATATATATTTTTATAATTAAAGTATTTGTTTCTTTACATGTTTAATCAAACCCTAATTATGTTTTTTTTTAGATAATAAATTTCATATATTCAGTAGAATTGTATTGATACTTTTAAAACATTTTCTCATTATTTATATAAAAATAAAAATTGTAATAATTTACAAGTTAGCTAGAATAGTAGTGATTAGGAAGGACTGGGATTCTCTCGAAAAGCTAGCTAGCGTTGGTTCTCGATTTAGATCACACGTTATTTCATGCAAAAAAGTTTCAGAAATTAACATTGGAAGAAAAGCTTTTAGAGAAGCGAGGATGTAGCGATTTTTTTGATATAAACCCAAGAGATTGATGAAGTTGAGACCTTACATTCGTGGTTTTCTCGAACAAGCGAACATGTTCGAGTTGCACGTGTGCACGATGGTTACTCGATGCTACGCATCAAAGATTGCCAAGATTCTTGATCCTGGATTCAAGAATAATTATTGTAACTTACAAGGGTAGATTTCAAGTAATGCAGAAGCCAAAAGAAAAATATAGTTCAACAAAATTTCGATTTTTATTGAGTTGATATGATATGATCGAATTACAAATCTAGTGTAAACACATAGACTAAAGAATCATAATTCAACTCAAAGTAACTAAAATAAGAAAGTTTAATAAGAATTGAAAAGCAAATAAACAAATTTCAATGCAATTCTAAAACAAATAGGACTCAATAGAAAATAGGAAATTTTCTAAACATAAAATTAGAAGACTCGAAAACTTAAACTGAGCCTTCTCTCTTTCTAGGGCACGTGATTAGTTTTGCAATGAAATAGTGCAAGAAACTTAGATGTTTCCGTTAGCTTCGATACGTAATATTATTCACCCCAAATGGAAACCGTATAAGAAAGTACTAATGTCGTTTCGAAGCCAGGCTGCGCAAATTTCAGCATTTTGTCCTACATCAGAATAAAGGCAAATTTCAGCATTTTGGTGTTGGGGGAGAAGCACGGCATTATGATCTTGGATAATAAGGAAAGTGAATGGAATGAGCACAAAGATAACTTGATTGCAGTAGGGAGCTATAATTACTTTAAGGATGATAAATTAATGAGTTGGGTTGTGAATCTTATTTTGAGAGGAAGAAAAAGATGGGGCACTGGCGAATGTGCTTAGGGTTTTGAAAACAATCCATGAGTCGTTCTTTGATCCTAATTGTGACTGCAAAGATGCTAGAAGTTGATAGGGAGAATCCGAGGTGGGGTTCTGAGGGCATAATGTACTCTGCTCTTGAGTGGTGGCGTTGAGAATGAAGAGATTGCTACAATTTGGCATGTAGGGCAGAGAAGATGGAAGCTGCATAAAAGGATCATCAAAAAGGGAAAGCAAGAAAAGAAATTTCTTATACATCCTCGGTGGATCCATGCTGCTTATTATTATCTATGGTGTAGGAAATCTGAATGGCTGTATATATTTACCATTGTGATCTCTATAGAGAGGCCTTAGAAATAAAATTAGAAAAATAATTATAAATATCCTATAAAATTGTGGGAGACATAATTCATACTAAAATATCATAGAATTTATGAGAGAGTCCACTTTTATATATAGACATATAATTGAGTCAAACCTTAACCGATATGAAAGAACTTACCGTATTAATTATGTTTAACCACCAAATGTCATTAAAAAAATTAATACAAATATTAGTTAAAGGAAGAGAACTAAATCCTTTATTCTCCATACATACCTATTTATCAATTAACCCTTTTAACTTACGGGAAAAAAATTAATCACGACGCTTAAGTCTTATAAAATCATCAATCCAAAATAAGATTCAATTGCAAAATATTTTTATTGAGATAAATTTACCATAATATATAAGAATTTTTACCTGTAATTGACTTTGCCTATACTTTAATTGAAAAATCTATCAAGTTATTTTCCCAATTTTAGTACTATAATTTAGGCTATTGTAAATGAAGTTATTTTAAGGAGATGATATACGAAGGGCAGACATTTTTGTTTGCTATCATCTCGTTTTGTAGCTTATTAGGTTTGATCTCATCTCCACCATTCTCCCTCTTCCTTTTCATTGGGATAAACGAGACAGGCTCGTGGTTCTTCTTTTAAAAGTTTGTCATCTCAAGCTTCAACTTGAACCTTCCTTTTTTGTCGAACATCAAGCATAAAACTAGTTTTTTAAGTTGTGTTTGGCGACCCGTTTTTTCAACTTTGTTTTTTGCATACGATACAGCTGTTTGAAATAAAGCGCTTTTACATGTCAGAATGTTTCTAAGTCTAAACTCTTTCACTTTTGGAGATTCTGTCGATTGAATTTCATATGTTTGCCCTCACGTGTATTTCTAAATACACTCACTCTAAAAAATTTATTCAATTTATTATTGAAGTTATAAAGATAATTTCATATAACTAATGGAATTAATTTATAAATGGTTAATTTAAGTTAAAAATATAATAAAATTTAAAAATCTTAAGATAAGTTAATTAGATAATTTCTAATGGTAATTATTAATTTAATTAAATATTAATTCTTAAAATTACAATGTTTATTTTAATACTCCGAATAATCCTATAGGATACCAAACACGCAATCCGAAAGATAACAAAGTTTATTTTAAGGACGAGACTTGAATTCAAGATCATGTACCTAATCACATCTTCGAGTTAAATTTGTTACTTTATCTGACACTTTGAAGACAAATTGCAATGTTATCGAGCCAAAGAAATTTAACTATAAGATGATAAATTTAGTTTATTATCAAAATAAAAGAATTCGGAAAATAAAAATCAAAGGCTAATTAATATGGTAAAGTCAACATGAAACAAAAATATTATTATAAAGTATGGTATTATATTGGAGTTATAAAATTTGTCACACTCAAATAATTTATAGAGAAATTAAACATGATTGTTATTTTGTTCTTATCCTTGGAGAGATCCTCCGCGACTCGTTGTCCACCGTTTTGCAACTTTGTGGACCATGAAGTCCCCATTAGCATTTATTGCGTAGAAAGTGTTGCCCGATCTATGGACACTTATTGGAACTTAAATTATGTATTTTTTAATGTTATCAAAGGGGTTCTTTTTTCTTCAAGTTGTAATTTTATATCAATTAAATTTAAAAATACTTATATAGAAAAGATATATCACCTTATGATACAATAATTTTTTTTAAATGAGAGTAAATTTTCATGAATAGTTAATTTTTGTAAAAAAATTATTACAAATATAGAATGAACATAAGATTAATGAGTTCAATCTAGAGTTGCTCTAATATATGCAACCATTAAGTAAATTATACGGGAACTAAGTACCATAAGTATAATAATAAAATTTAAACCCACATGCTATCACCTGAAATAAATAATTTTAATTTCAAATTTTCTTTAAAAAATCCTTATTGTTAAATTACTTCAAGTATAACATAATTTCTTGAAATTTTTTTATTTAATCATTATATGTGAATTATAATATTCATACTTCTTCCAAAAAAAAAAAAATCACATGTTAGTGTTATTTTAATAATGTCTTAAATGAAATACTATGAAATTAAAAATAATAAAAGTAAATTTAATTCTACTATTTGAAAAGATAATTAATGTTGGTAAGTTACTTTGATTTCTTTACATAGAAAGTATTAACACTTCTTTAAAATTTTTTAAACATGTGATTAGATGACCCTGAGACTACTCAAATGAAAATTAAAGACCATCTTTTCGTATTAATCATCTCAAAAAGTACCCATAAATGAAATTTACAAAGGTTATTAACTTAATAGGATATTATAAAAAATAGAAAAAATTTTAAATAAAAAAAGAAAATAGTAATATCTTAAATTTAAACAAATAAAGGAGATCGCAGGCACAGAACACGTGCCACATAAGAATAACTGACACACCACCATCCATCCATCCATCCATCACAGTCTTCTCTATCTGCATTCACTTATTATTAGTCTTCACTCTCACACGACACATTCAACCCAACCCAACCTCCTCCACCTCCCTTTCACGCGCGTGCTACAACCTCAACTAATCCTAAACACAACCCCTTTTCATTTCTCCATGCCACGTGTTCTTTAACCAAGCCCACCCCATCCCCTAGCCAGAGGACCAACCCCCTAATTACCCTCTCCCCACTTCCGCCAATAATTGGCCTCCGATAATAATAATAATTTATATTTTTTTAGTTGGATCATGTAGAAAAATAACATTTAGTGATAAATGAAATAATTTCATTTTTGTAATATGTATGTTTTGATATTTCAATTAAAACACATTAATAAATTATTTTCATTTATTTAATGTTGTTGCACTGTTATTTTTTAATTATTAATCATCTTTAAAAATGGTTAAATTTTTTAGACAATTGATTTACATAATTTTTATAATTATTATTAAAATTATAATAATAGCATTCCACATCATATTTTAATATTACCCTTACTTTTAAATTAGGGAATTTTGTTATATAGGAGAAAAGCGTCAATTATCGTCAGGTTTCCTTAATGTCACTAATGGACTAGGAGTGTCGGAGCAGTGTGGCGATAATGCCCAATAAAATAAAAACAAAAACGAAAAAACAAAATCACAAAAACAAAAACGGAAACAAAAACGAAAAAGCTTGTCAACAAAGCATCTCTTCTCTCTCTCTCTCTCTTAAACACACCCCCCAATACCACATATAAAACCTCTCCATTTATTTCTTCACACAAAGATTTTCTCTCTCTCATTCACTTTCTCTCATTTTCTTTTCCACTTTCTTCTTTCCAAAGGAACACCACGCCACAACGCTAACCACAACCCAAGCCAACACCACCACCAACAACAACAACATGAGTGAAGAGGAGTGGGTGAGCGTGGCCATGTCTGACGACACGCTTGTCGTCGAGATGCTACTTCGTCTCCACCACGCAGACCCGCCACCGCCTGTAAGAAAGGCCGCGCCGCCGCTCCAGCTCGAGTGGAGCGTCCGTCAACGACGCTCCAAGCAAGTCGTCAGAAAGAAGGCCGACCCGACGCGTGCTAGCCCCACCACGCCGCTTTCTTGGAGCGGTGCCACGTCTGTCAGCGGGGGCGTGGCAGACGGTGTGGAAGAGTCAAGCCAGCCTTCTAAACTGATAGAGAATCCAAGATCTAAGGTACGTTTCACTTTTTCTTTTTTATTGTCTTCTTGTATGGTCTCACCGGCGAGTTTGACTCGGTGACTCGATGACAGTTTGGTGTCAGTTTTTGGTGGTTTTTTACAAAGACGAAAATGCCCCTTGTTACCTCGACGGATGAGTTCCTTCGCATCTGTCAGATTTTCATTTCTTTTTTAGTATCTTTTAATTTTTTACGGGACGATTTTACCCTTCCTCCGCAGTTGATGTATCCTGAACCGTGAATGATCTTTCTGTCATTTCATCAACCGGATCGGTTTATTTTCCGGCCACCGTACTCAGTTTTAGAAGTTTCTTTTGAAATTCTACTTTACTTGAATTTTCAATTTTCTGAAAATTTTTTATTTTTATTTCTGAAGCGAAATGTAGTGACTTTCATTCAACGCATGGAGTCACGTAATTTTCCTGGCCGCTTTGATTATTTTAAGCCACGGTGTCATTTCCCATATGCAAAAAGACCAAAACACCCTTGTACGCAAGGACATTTTCGTCATATGAAGGCTTCTAACTGTCCCAGAATCTAAGCCATTGTCGGGTCAATACTTCATTGGTCAGAGAAATGTTTCCTGAAATGGCAAGATTAGCCTTGCCAATAGTCAAACCAGTGGCACTTTTGGAAGGTCATTTTGGTCCAAGTGCTTCTCTGAAACCTGTTTTATCGGTGGCGTGTTTTTGTAGCAAAATAGGTGTGGGCGTATAGTTTGGTGTAATGTTGTTAGTGGTTGCAGCAGAGCACTTTTATGCGTTGTTTGTTTTCGTCAAAGGGCACTAATTCAGTACAGTCGGCCGCAGTTTTTTTAATTTTTGTGTTCGCAAGGATTTTCCACGTGTACCTGACTTTGAAAAGTAGGCAGAGGCGAATTTCTTGATTGGGCCGTGGCACCTAGAAATGACAGTCCCTCATTGTAGCTTTTTCAGTAGTCCAAATGCGGTCAAATTTATGGCTTTGAAACTTGAAAAATGAAAATATTTGTGAAGTCAAAAATGAAGAAAAAAGTGCTTTTTTAGGTGCAAAATTGGGATGGGATTGGGGAGATAAGGGGACCAAAGTGTCGCCAAATTTTTGGTGTTATCAGCTTGCTTGTGTCTGCTATTCTAATAATTAAACTCCTAACATTATCTAACAGGATATTTTTCTGGGGTTCATGTTGAGTCTAGAGTTTGGCTTTTACCCATTTGAAAGCGGATGTGTGAAGGCAGACGAACGGATCATAGATCATATGGTAGTCACGTGACACGTTATTGGGTTTGATGTTGCCATATGTTGTTGGCTTTTCCTGCAACCGCGTGGACTGGTTGTAGGATGGTCATATGGGGACGACTCTTTTCACATGATACGTGTAAAAGTACGGGTGGAAATTGCTTTTTTTTTTTTTTTTTTTTTGTTGTTAGGCTCGTGTTGGGTTCGCACTAGGTTGGTTAGGCTTGGAAGTAAATGGGCGCAATAGAATCTTGCACTTTAATGAGCAATGAGCTGTCAGGGAAACTTAATGACTTAGATGATCTAAACGGCATACTGTGCTTGATCTAATAATGATTGACCTTGATATC
The DNA here is from genome assembly GCA_013180625.2 of Boswellia sacra. NCBI lineage: Eukaryota > Viridiplantae > Streptophyta > Magnoliopsida > Sapindales > Burseraceae > Boswellia > Boswellia sacra. The sequence goes on along the minus strand of SNVD02004548.1, from coordinate 25,879 downwards.
AGTCATTTGTTCTTTTTTGGGATACACACCACAAACGTATATATGACTTTTTTTTGGGTGTTCAATTTCATGCTATGCAATTATGGGTTTATTTAAAGTCTGCTAATTGATTATTTCATGCTGTATAGGTTGTTGCGACAAGTGAAACCACCACACCTAAGAGGTCAAGAAAGAAAAAGGTAAATTGAAATGTTGGCAATATATGACGACTGTGTGGTTTTTTAATGACATATCTTGTTTTTCCAACGTTTTAAAAAAGCAAAACGGGACGAGTGTGTTTCAAGTTTCAGTGTCTTTATGTTTTTTCTTTAGTAGTGAGAATCATATGTTAATGGTGAATTGAAATTTTGGTTACTTGCAGACGTTAGCTGAACTTAAAGATGAAGAGAGTTTGCTGCTGAAGGAAGGAAGAAATTTGAAAAACGTATGTTTTTTCAACAACTTTCTTGTGAGGTCTTTTTGTGCTATATTTATGTATATATGATTGGTGATTAGAGACGCTTGGATAATGAAGTTCTGTTTCATTAAACTGACAGCAATTGGCAACCTTACGTCTGACAATTGAGAAACAAAGAGCCACAAATGAAAGGTTGAAGAGAATGAAGGTGAGATAACAAGTTTACATATCTTTCAGTTTTACTTGATTTTGTGAGTTTAATTTATGGTGCATGAACCTGCAGCAAGTAGTTTCTGCCTAGGTAACTCTGGTACTATGTGGTGTGGCTTTGCTAAAAGTTCATATGCATGGTAGTGTACAAACCTTAATCTGATGCTCTCCTATGTCGTTAGAGCTTTAAGCTCTGTTCTTCTGGGTAGTTCTACCCGTGTCTTATATGCAATTATGCCTTTTATTGCGTCAGTCGTCCACTGTAGGCATGAAATGATTTTCTAGCATCTCTTTTCATCATTTATTGGAGGCAGAATTATTTCCTAGGAATAGATATATAATTGTATTTGCCATTCCACCAAGTCCTTCAACTTTGTTTGCATTTGTCTTTGGGCACTATTTGTAGCTAGAAATGCTCATTTTAAGTTAGACCTTAGCCTGTAAACCACGTCGGCTGGTTTTTATAAGCTGAGGCAATTTCATGAAAACCTGTGGTTCTAACAGGGTTATGGAGTCCTCAGGACATCGAGTCTTGCTCCTAGATGTGTAATAAAGAGTAAAGTCCTGTTGATGTCTGATATGCCTTCTACAATTCGGTTATAGTAATTCATCGTTTGATCCATTGTACTTAAAGTCAGGAATAAAGAACAAGTAACGTATGAAAATGCACTTTATTGACAAGTATAATTCTATTAACTTAAAGGTGTTACATGATTCTATTTTCCCGGAGTTGCGTAAATTTCTGATTCTATTACTTATTTAGAACAGGAACTGCTGAACTCTAGAGGTTACTTAATGTAGACGGGTGTTGTGCATGTGAATTAACAACTTTTGCATTTTTTGTTGCAGCTCGATATGTTATCAAACGAGAATATGGAAACTGTTAGAGCTTCTTCTACATCTCATGAAGCTATGTTAAACAAACCCTGTCGAACGGAAGTACCTTGTGATCCCTCAAGAATGGTCTTGCCTGCAAATGCAGCCTGCATTAAAGTTGAGTCTCTTCCAAACGGGTCTTTGAAAGCAGAGGAAGACGAAAGCAAGGGCTCGTCCTTTCTGCTACCCGATCTAAATCTACCTTTCGACAACGATTCGGGCTCCAGTATTTTATATGGAATAAGCTGAGAAGAAATCAAATGTATATTGTTATTCTTTTTTTTTTTTTCCTCTAATTAAGCGGAAGTAAGATCTCCAACGGCACTTGTGCTTAATAATACATAATGGTAAGTTCTAACTATGTCACAAGATGAGTTATTGTAAGTACCAAATAGATTACCTTCACCGCTTAACCTAGTTGCGGAAGTTTGGTTTTTCAATACATGGAGGTACTGGGGTTAGTGTAGAAATCCTAACTTAGATACAGTCAGATTCTTTCTTTCTAGGTTTCTACATTTGTCCAAGATTCTTTGGGGCCAACCCTTGTTCCTTCTATTTTATTTTATTTTTTCTTTTCGGTTTTAGAAAACCTTAACAGAGTTGTAATTATTATATAGATCGTTACGTGTTCGGCTACCTTCATTAATCTTTCCGAAGCTGAATTGGGCTGTGTTTTTTCTTGCTGTTTTTGCCTTTGTGATGAAACTGCTCTCCTCGACTTTTTCAAGCAATTTTCTATTTCGTGTGATGTCCCTTTTAGATATTTCGTTTGATGTATCAACATAGGGTAAATAGAATCGATCTGATGGTACATGTATAAGGAACTCCGATGCAACTGTTTCACGTATAACAGCATATACAGTGTTCATCTATTAAGAAACTGAATGTTACAGTTCCATTAGCATAATGAAAGACTCAACAACGGCAATAACTCACAACCCTTTAAAATATGAAACAATACATAAAGTGTTTATAATTCTTTTTTATTGTTTTGTCAATGGTTGTTTTATGAGATTTGGTAGGTTGTTGACTTGATCTGGCAAGTTTTTATTTAATTTTTTTTTTCTGGGTTCTGACTATGAGTGACACAATTTGATAAAATATGATCAGTCAAAAACTCTTTATAATTTATATAGAGTAATATTAATGTGAGTCTTAAGCATATGTTAAACCCTCAAAATTTGTGTAAATTCTCCTAGAGATTGTGTATGTTTTCTTACCACTTATAAATTTTTTTCCAAAATTAGATAAAAATTTTTAAATGCTCAAATTTTAATTAAATTTGTACAATCATAAAGGGTTCAATTTATATATTTTAGAAAACATATGCAATGGTCTGGCTTAGACCAAACACTTGTGAAGAACATGCTGAAGGGGCCGTGCAGTCAGGGGCCTACTTTTACACGTTATGGGGGTGGTCATGGTCTTGCCGCCATGGTCATTTGAGAAGCGTAACTTGAAGGAAAGTGACAATGTTGACAAGCACAAATGATCATTATTTGCCATCAAATGAAGCTCGACTAGTTAGCAATTAAACTCCGAAGTGGAGTGGTTGAAGGTACGCTTGCTGTGAACTCAAACCGAAGTCAAAAGGCAAAATATATAGAGAAACTTTCATTGAAACCATAAAAAGTGCTTTTTCTGTCGGAGCAAAGCAACCCAACCAAGTCAAACACATACCCAAAAGGCTGAAATCTTTATTCCCGGAGTTCCCCACTACCTAACTCAGTTAAGTTCAATGTGGGCGGCATTTGAGCGTTAAAGATCTTGCAGAGCTTGGATATATAAGGATGATTAAGGGGTGTTTGTAGAAATCCAATGGTAGTAATAGTTGCTAGCTAACTTGTCAGTAAGGATGGTAAAATGTACACTAGGATTGGGGATCTGTCGGGATCCGCCTGTACTAGGATGGGAATAAGGTATTTTTATGGGGATTAGGGTTGGGCATTTGCCTCGGACCCACCACGAACCCGGCCGGACCCGATCCAACGGGGCGGGTCTGAGTCAGAAAATTTCTGCCTTGGCTGGGATGGGTCCGGGATCAGGTCCAGCCATTTGGACCCGTAGACCCGCCTCGCCCCGCAAGGTTAGGGGTATATTTATAAAATTTTTAAAGTTTAGGACTGTTATGTAATTTTTTAGGTTATATTTGTTAAACTTTTCATATATATAAATTCTTAATAATTTTACAAATAATGCAAATACTTTAATAAAAATGATATTTTAATTAATAATTAATATCTTTTAGTATATTAACATCAATTTCGTCATATTATAATGACAAAATAAAATATTTGTATTTTATAATAATTGAATTTGTATAATATATACAATCTTGATATAGATTATTAAGTACTAATTAAATTATTACAATATTAACAAGATTATTTTTAAAATATATATCTATAATATAATCAGTATATTATTTTTTAAATATGTAAATAGAAATATGATAAAAAAATCTTAAAACCTTAAATATATGATTTATTGTAATTTAAATTAATTAATTAAATTATTAATATTTCATAAATATATAATGTTAATTATTTGGTATATGCCAATAATATTATTGCAATTATTAGATTGAAATTAAATCAACATGTTACTTAAAATTTATTTAATTGTATTATCAATTATTTAAAAAATTGTCAATTAAATAATTTATAAGCCATAATACACTTTTAACATTATTTTCTAATAAAGTATGTAACATTTTTACTAATATAATTAAATGACAATTAATGATAATTAAATATTTATATTTTATAATAATTAAATTTTATAATATATACAATCTTGATATAGATTACTAAGTACTAATTAAATTATTGCAATATTAACATGATTATTTTAAAAATGTATATATTTAATATAATCAATATATTATTTCCCAAATATGTAAATAAAAATAGGATAAAAATAATCTTATAATCTTAAATATATGATTTATCGTAAATTCTTAATTTAAATTAATTAATTTAATTATTAATGTTTCATAAATACATATAATGTTAATTAATTAGTATATACAAATCATATTATTACTATTATTAGATTGAAATTAAATTAACATACTATTAAAAAAGTGTTAATTAACTAGTTTACAAGAATAATACATTTTTAACATTATTTCTAATAAAGCATGTAGCATTATTACTAATAAAATCAAATGGTGATTAAATATTTGTATTTTATAGTAATTAAATTTGTGTAACATATACAATCTTGATATAGATTACTAAGTACTATTTAAATTATTGAAATATTAATAATATTATTTTAAAAATGTATATGTTTAATATAATCAATATATTATTTTCTAAATATGTAAATAGAAATATGATAAAAATAATCTTATAACTTTAAATATATGATTTATCGTAATTTAAATTAGTTAATTAAATTATTAGTATTTCATAAATATATATAATATTAATTATTTGGTATATATATACCAATCATATTATTACTATTATTAAATTGAAATTAAATGAACATGTCATTAAAAAATTATTTAATTGTATTATCAACTATTTAAAAATTATCAATTAACTAGTTTACAAGCAATAATAAACTTTTAACATTATTTCTAATGGAATATGTAACATTATTACTAATAAAATCAAATGATAATATACAACTATTTTGATTTTAGTTTGAAGATTTATTATTTTTATGATTGTCGAAAAATGATCATAATTATAAATGGTATAATGAGAAATTGATAAGGGAGTTATCTGTAAAGATATAAACATTGCAAGGGATGAAGTTGAAAAATATAAAGATTATAGGGGTGTGATTGTAAAAATATAAACAGTAACGGGGCGGGGCGGGGCAGGGCAGGTCTAGATCTACTAAAATTTTTTTTTGCCCCGCCCCGCTCCGCCCCGCAAAGTGGCAAAGGGGCGGGGCGGGGCAAAAAAAAGGGTCAACGGGGCGGGGCTAGATACCAACCGCCCCATACCCGCCCCACCCCGGTTCCAACCCTAATGGGGATGGCGCTGAGGATGGAAAGAATTTTAATCTCTGCATCATGATAGCTCACCCCCACCCCAGCCCTGCCCCGCTCTTTAACATAATATATCAAAATATAAAATATAATTTTATTTTAATATAATAAACTATTACATATAAAAAATATAAACTTATAAATACTATTTTTGCTTGACATTTAATATATTAATTATTAGAAAAGAATAACACTACGCCTACAATCTATTTACAACTAACTCTCCCTATGATCTGAGGTGATAAAATTCTATCGAAGATATAATTATCATATCATGTATTGTAACTTTTTATTTCCTCTTACAGTGAAATTTTGCCAATTTAGGTTATAAGGAGTTGGTTGTAGAATCTGATTGTAGATGTAGTATTATCTAATAAAAAAATATAAAATTATATTATTGTCTAAAAGTAAAATATTATGTTATTTTGTTAAGACTCTAAGTTTATTATGTAAAAAATATTGATACGGAGAATGAGTTAGGATCGGAAAAACATTCCCCTCATAGAGATTTTTCATCCTTGCGTATCATAAAATAAAGAATGAATGAGAAATATATATGTTAAATTGAACAAAACGGTGGGGAATGGGGAGGGCCTCCCCACTCCCGCCTCACCCTATTCTCATCCCTACTTGCCAGGGCAGTGGTTAGCCTCTCGTAATGCCTCTGTTGGCAAAATTATGGTCTTTTGGTTATTAAATAAGCTGTAGTCCTTTTAGAAAGAAAGTCATGCACCCATCATGCAAAAAAGGTCGGCACCGATACTTGTCAATCTCTTGATATTGAAAGACTAGAAATTTGTAACACTTAGATAATTATCATGATGATGATGAGAGGTTGAGCTTTGAGCATCTGCCTTTTGCTTTACATCAAGGATTGAAGCTGGTTACCACTTACCATTTGGGGTTAAATGAAGAAAGTAGTTGTTGGATTTGACTAGAAAATGACACAATTACTAAAATGCTGACAAATGAAGTCGAAGAATTCTTTCGTTCATCACACATTGTCATTCATAACACAATTGGTTATCTGTTTGGTTAATTTTTGCCTCCAGCATGGCCCATTAGACAAGCTTAACCAATAGCCACCTCCCTTTTGTGATTTTGATGGAAATTCTAGTCTTGAAGTTGTTTCTAACACTAGGGTCTTTTAGCCTTATTGTATAGGCACCAAAAAGTTAAGAAGTATAACCCAACCGCTGTTCACAAACACTAAGATATCATTTTTTTTTTTGCGCATGAAGATTTAAAGATCAAATGTTTTATTCTGTCAGGATTGTTTGTCATAAGTGCACTCAAACTTTGCTGCTGATAGAACTGATGATACCACCTTGTTGAGGTTATAATTCAACATTGAAACTAGACATAAATGAAGTCACTTAGTTAAGCTTGAGAATTTGACTGTTCTATACTTGTAACTCCAAATGAGTCTATATTAGCTTTACAAAGAATCAATTAGGCCTAGCCTAGGTGGTGGAAAGAAGCACAAGGAAAACTTTTAATCATTATATCCATATGCATAAAAAATAAAAAAAAAAACCTTCATCTTCAGAATTGTTCTAACATCTTTTTACTCTATCCAATGACTTTTACTAACCTAAAAATAAGCCTATTAGTAACAAAGAGATTCCCATTTTATTTAATAGTTTATTCATGACAATCCATTAATCCTGTTATTCAGTTTATCTAAATTACATTTCTGTCCTAAAATCTGAGGTAAAGCAAGCTGCACTTTTGAAGATTCTCATGTCATGAGCAGCCCTTGAAAGTTGAAACATCGTTTGAAACCTGATTTTATATGTAATAAGATGGCTCTCGCATTGGAAAAGGATGTCCAGCATAGGATTCTCCACAGCCTCTGCATTAAAGAGAAGTGGATGGGGGGAAGCAAAGAATCAGACAACTTTTCCTCTTTCGGCTGACAAATGATTTTGAAACTTACAACGTTTATCATATTATGGAATATGCACCAATCAATGCTTGGCTCAAATTAACTCGTAGTCCTTGGCTTTAGTCATGTCATATTAAATATTGGGGTCTGTCTACAGTATATCCGATATACCGGTACATCACTTATTAATTTTTTATAAATTCAGTGTAAGAATTGTAAATTTTTATATAAATATCATAAATATGAAAAAAAAAGTTGTAAATTCTCATTTACGACTTTTATACAATGATTTACAACTTTTACACTAGTTTACAAAAAATTGAAAATAGTTTCATTTACAACTTTTACACTCTATATTTACGATTTTTATACAAGAATTTACAACTTTTATATTAAAAATTACAAAAGTTTGGAAAAGTGATGTACCGATACAACCGATGTACTGTAACTAAAGCCTAAAGATTGCATCGCCTGATTCCTTGTGGCTTTGACAGTACCAATATTCACAGCTGGAGATGAGCCCAAATGTTAAGTGGGTTCCAATAATAGAGACCTGTACCATACGCAGGTCCATGTCAATTTTTTGTACTTGGATTCCATTAACGGATAGATGTTAGTTCGATTAGGTACATATTTGAAAACTAATGGACTCAACATTGGTCTGGACTTGAAATTCTCCAAGAATAAATTGGAGAAAATTACTAGTTGAGGGTACTCTTTTGATTATTAAAAACTTCAGTATATTTAGTGGCTGTCTAGCCAAATTCAAGTATTAATGATAATAATACTATTACAAAGGAGTTGCAGATGCATTTAATACAGTTTTGATGAGTGAGCGGTTCACTTAACAATTTATTTTAAATTAGATAACTAATTGCTTAATCTTGTCATCCGGTCATAACTGATAATTGAAACTTCTATATAACTTGTCAATGTAAATTTTAAAGAATCTAAATTTTAAAGAATAATGTTATATTTACAAAGTTTGTATATAAATTAATGTCGTATGACTTATCAGTATTTATTATATTACAACTAGGATTAATCTTTTTATTCACTTGATGTCATATCAACTTTATAGTCTGTATATACTTTGTAAGGGGGTAATTGCTTTTTTGTTTGAAATTTTGAATATGTTTAAATTAAATTGAAATTTGAATAGGTCTGAAAATAAAAATCTGAATGATATATTTGTTCTTTTATTTGAATTTTTGAATTAAAGTGTTTGAAAATTAATGGTTTTACACATATATCCCTATTTATATATATATTCTTTTCGCTTGTGATTTTATTTTACATAGTAAAAAATATCTACATACTGAAATTTATCATGAATTTAATTTATTTAAATGTGTATAAATGGATAAAAAAGTTATTTTTTTAACAAAATTTGATATATAAATAAGCAATGATCATAAAATAATTTTAAAAATATATAAAGAATCATATTATAAAATTAGAAATAAACAACAATGTTTCAAAATTAAAATATTAAGCTCCGTGTAAATTAATTATAAATAAATTTTATAAGGACATTCAAGAGAATCAGAGGAATATTATATGATTCCTACATTTACATTCAAGTAAAAGTTTAAATTTTTAGTTTTTTTATTCAAATAAAAATAGCTTAGATTAAGTTTTTAAGTAAAAAAAAATATCATAAAAAGATCTGAAGTCTGAAAATAAGTTAAATTTAAACTTAAAGATAAAATAAAATCAACCCTAAATATATATTATTGCATTTGAAAATATGATCTCGGTGTTTTTGAAATTGTCCCTCGCGATCTTAAAAAATCTTCTTCGCGGATAAGGCAACAAGAGCAGGCCCAACCCAAACTGAGCGGTTTCTAAGTCTAACCCTGATTCTCTTTGGTCACTTTAGGGTATCCTATGTGATGCATGTGTAGACCTTAACCAAGCCTTCAACTAAGCCAGGCAGAAGTGCAGTCTTAGCAAAAAGTGTTTTCTCTCAGTAAACTCTAAACCATTGCTTCCCTCTTCTTAGTTTTTAATTATACCCATTACTTTACTATCTCTGTAACCATCTTCTCAACCTCAATATCATGTGATTCCATGTTTTCTTAGTGCCTAGATTTCACTGCTAGCATATCAACATACAGGGTTAAAATTGGAGAACAAGAGCAAATGGAAAAGCTGAACCAACTGCAAAGCTGGCTTTCAAGGGTGCAAGCTCTGGAAGGTGAAGTTCTTGATCTGATTGAAGATGGCTTTCAAGAACATGAGGGGTTAAATCTTGGACGCAAGTTTCGAAAAAAGTGGCTGGAAAATGGCCAGCTGCGGGCACTTTGGATGGTGAAAAAGCTTTGGAAGCTGTGAATCCAAGACCAGGCTTGAAATCAATAGTTGATGAAAAGCTGAGGATTCTGGGGTTCTATGGTATTGGAGGTGTAGGGAAGATTACGGGAGCAGATCATTTAGTTCTGTCTTTAGGATAGATTAGCGTAAACAGATTGTCGGATGGGTGAAGGATTTTTGAATATGGAGCAGAAAATGAGCAATATTACTAACAATTAAGATCGTTTTGATTTGTACTTTGCTATAGCGTACGGGTCATGGAGTTCTTAGCTTTAGGCGCTCAATGGTGTACTTCTTTCTAATCCAACTATCATATTTTCGTGTCTAGATGAAATCACCATCAAGAAATTCAAAAACATTGCCATAGGAAAATTTGCTGAAAGAACCAAAGACCTGGTACATCCAAGTATTTGGACATAGACTTTACTATTGATCTTCAAAAATTCCATGAAAAATGATATCTAATTTTCTCAGTTGACATATGTTGATGAAAAATGATATCTAATTTTCTCAGTTAACATATATTGAGAAAGTTGAAGTGCAATTTTCTGACTTTTTGAGGAGAGCATATTGTCACGGCCTTATTGTTTCACAAGCAGAGACCGTGCGGCCTTAGGCGCTAACACACTCCAAAGTGCACCTAAGTAAGCCTTATTCCGCTTTAAGAGAGGTTCAAGCGAAAGAGAACAAGGATACGAGAGATTTGGGTGAGGAAATATTCACTATACACTAGGTAGTTTACAAGGCTTGCAAGACTCTTGAACACTTGAGTCTAGCATGAATCCCATGACTTTGCATGACTTGCTTTGCAAATGAGTGCTCACCCCTATTTATAGGCAAGCACCTCCTCAACGTGTGGCTAACATTGAGCCACATTTTGTAACCCTATTGGTCAACCAAGTACCTAGAACATTCTTATTCTAGACACTTCCTAGATATTTACAAGCTTACTTGTTGGCCAAGTAAGTCTAGATACATCTATACATGCCTAGATCACACTAGACCACTCTATACTAATCTAGACATCTCTAGAGAACCTTCGACACTAGATATTTCTACTTGCTTCCGGAACCTTCTGTAGGATTCCACATCCTTCTATGACATTCCAGAATCTTTTAGGGCCTTCTAGAGTCTTCCATATGCTTCTAAAGCCTTCCGGAGTATTCTAGAAGTGTCTAGAACATTCTAGAACATCTTGGAACCTTCTAGAAACTTTCGGAACGTCACGCCCATTCTTTGCACCATTGAATCCTCCTCGATACAACGATCCCAAATCACCATAACACTTGCCTCGGAATCCCATTCTTTGGCGCACTTCCGAACAAGTTTGGCACAAAACCGTGTGTGTGTTACGCGGGGTGTGACATCCTCCTCCACCCGATTGCGCGACGCCCTCGTCGCGTCTTCGAGGATGCACTAACGTTCGCGAGCAAGTGGTCTTTCCTCCATGTCGCCGCTTTCTCCTGCATGCTTACGTTGCCTTCGCCTGTGTACCCGTGTACTTGGCAACCCCATTCGTCATCTTGCCTTCCTCCATATAGCCTTTCTCTATGCACACTCCTTTACCACCCTCCTATAATTGCATCACCCCTAGATGCATGGTGTAGGAGCTTGGCACGGCTACGGTGGAAAGCATGCATGGACCGCCCTCCGAGATGCAAATCGCGTTGCATCGAGGCCATATCATCACATCATAGCGCCTCAAAAAGTCCATGCCTAACACCACATCTGAAGTATTCAAGGGAGCTGCGGAGAGATTGACCTTACCTCTCCAAGGACCTATTTGCAACTCAACCTCATGAGCAACTCCATCAAAGGGTATGGCTTCCGCATTCACTGCCTTGATTCGTGCTTGCCCCTTCTCGAGTCGAAGGCCTAACCTCTTGGCCTCACTCGTACCGATGAAGTTATGTGTGGCACCCGTATCGACCAACACCCTTGTGGTCTTGCCATTGATGCGTGCCTCCAAGTGCATCAATGATTGATCTAGTGGCTTGGGAGGTGTAGAGATTTGCGTCAAGGAATTGAGGACTTGTATAGCACCCATGCGCGTTGGCTCCTGTGCCTCCTCACATTCTTGGAGCATGGCACTTAATTTGTGTCTCTTTGGGCAATCCCGCTCCCAATGTGGACCATCACACAAGAAGCACTTCAAGTTGGGCGATAACTCCTTGTTGTTCCTCCTACGATGGTCATCACGTCTCCTATCTCTACCATTGTGGGGACGTTGATGACGCGGGGATCTATCCACCTCTTCACTACTATCATGGTCATAGGGAGTTTTAATGTGTCTCGAAGACTCACCTTTATGGTAGTCGACAAGCGTCTCCGCAATGGTGAGTGCAATAGCGACGTCCTTCACTCCCCGCCTTTGCAACTCTTGGTACGCCCATGGTAGCAAGCCGTCCATGAAGTTGAAGAGAAGATCATCCTCGCTCATGTTCTCAATTTGCAACATGAGTGCAGAGAATGCTTCGACGTACTCCACAATTGAGCGGGTGTGCCTCAATTCCTTCATCTTTTTTCGCGCTTCATACGCCACATTCTCCGGATAGAATTGGCGCTTCAACTCCTTCTTCAAATCATCCCACGTGTTGATGATACACGTTCCAGCCTGCACTTCTGCATACTTGCGACGCCACCAACTTGCCGCGAGATCGGTAAGGTAAAGCGTAGCGGTGTTTACCATACTTTTCTCATCGAGCAAGTTTAGCGCATCGAAATAGCGCTCCATATGCCATAGGAAGTTGTCCAACTCCTTGGCGTCCCTATTCCCTGAGTATTCCTTGGGCTAAGGGGCTTCAAACCTTGGAATAACGAGCGTAGGTGGCACTACCGCAGCGCCACTAGCCACCGACTTTTTGCACAAGGCCACCTCAGCCTTTGTGTCTTCCAACCCCTTACTCAGTTCCTCCACTTGAGTTTGGACTTTGGCCAAGACTTCCAGCACCCTCGCTTGGAAAGCATAAACCTCTTGACGTAGCGCTTCGGTGGCAGCCTCGGAACTGCGCATGAATTCCTTGAGCTCATTACCTTGGCTTTCTACCTTGCCATTGAGCTCCTCCATGCTTTGCTCCATGCCTTGCTCTAGCCTATCTAGCCTCTCTAGCATATCGGCCATGACTAGCTCCACCTTGACCATCCGGGTCTCCATAACGATCATGACGTCAGGAGACTTCTCTTGGCCACGAGTTTTCTTCCCTCTAGTGGGAGCTTCCCCACGCCCCCTACTTTCCTCACTCACGACCGGAATCTCTGCCATCGTGTCTACCCCAAACTTGTTCTCAACACCCCACACAATGAACCTCAACTAAACCTCGGCCAAACCTGGCTCTGATACCAACTGTCACGGCCTTATTGTTTCACAAGCGGAGACCGTGCGGCCTTAGGCGCTAACACACTCCAAAGTGCACCTAAGTAAGCCTTATTCCGCTTTAAGAGAGGTTCAAGCGAAAGAGAACAAGGACACGAGAGATTTGGGTGAGGAAATATTCACTATACACAAGGTAGTTTACAAGGCTTGCAAGACTCTTGAACACTTGAGTCTAGCATGAATCCCATGACTTTGCATGACTTGCTTTGCAAATGAGTGCTCACCCCTATTTATAGGCAAGCACCTCCTCAACGTGTGGCTAACATTGCGCCACATTTTGCAACCCTATTGGCCAACCAAGTACTTAGAACATTCCTATTCTAGACACTTCCTAGATATTTACAAGCTTACTTGTAAGCCAAGTAAGTCTAGATACATCCATACATGCCTAGATCACACTAGACCACTCTATACTAATGTAGACATCTCTAGAGAACTCTCGACACTAGATATTTCTACTTGCTTCTGGAACCTTCCGTAGGATTCCACATCCTTCTATGACCTTCCAGAATCTTCTAGGGCCTTCTAGAGTCTTCCACATGCTTCTAAAGCCTTCCGGAGTATTCTAGAAGTGTCCGGAACATTTTAGAACATCTTGGAACCTTCTAGAAACTTCCGGAATGTCACGCCCATTCTTTGCGCCATTGAATCCTCCTCGATACAAGGATCCCAAATCACCATAACACTTGCCCTGGAATCCCATTCTTTGGCGCACTTCCGAACAAGTTTGGCGCAAAACCGTGTGTGTGTTATTCGGGGCGTGACAATATGATAGTTAAGTTTTATTAGAAGAATTGCTTCATTCCAAACACTTTTAAGACACTTAAGACATATTGAGCTTCAACTCAAAAAATTCCTATGCTCTCAATGGATTTTATGCTTTCCATAAACTAACAGAGCGATTCTTGGTTTCTGAAGCGTGTGTAATACATCATCCATCTTGCATTGTATATATGGCGCAAGTTGATTGCAAGATGGATGATTGGTTATGTAGGGAAATTCCAATATATGTCAGAACTTGTGGGTTCAACAGCCCTCCATAGTTTAGATGAGTTGTTGCTTAAAATCAGGAGACATGACATGCCTTCAGTCAACTGTTGGTTTGTTCTGTCCCTCCCACATTTTGGAGGAAATTTTTGTATATTGATGCCCAAAGCTTAGGAAGTTTCCACTCGATGCCAACAGTCCAAAGAATTCTAAATTGTTTTTAGAACCGCTGCAATGGGAGGTCTAAGCCTATCATTTATCAAGAATACTTTGCTTTCCTTGGTTCAAATCTGATTGATGAGATGATTGGGCATCAAAATCAATAGAGATTTGGAGCAGAGTTTGAATATGTTTTCTTTTTTCCTTTTTTCTTTTTTCATAAGTGATCTCTTATTTGCTTTTGGCCTCTATGGTGTGTAATTCATTGTAAAAACACATAGTATTATTATTTGTTTTAATCGTTGTTTATTAGTTGTCTTTTACGTCTAATAAATTATCAAGATTGGATTCTTCACTGGAACTTGTTTTGCTGGTTATGTGCACGCTAATTCTTAACAACCTGTCTTTGAGAATGTGATTCAAAGATTAGCTATTTGTTTTATCATGCATTAGAGTTAACTGAGCTTCTAAGAATCACATAGTGATCAAATTAATTGCCGATTTGGCTTAGATTTCTATTTGTGCAATTACATGTATACTAATGAAATTATTCAAGGAGATGACGAGCAATTTGCAGTTTCCTCATGGATTGCTCTGTCTTTACGAGCTCCATATTCAGATATCTTTTTTTAGAATGTGGCATGATTCTTGTGAAACTTTTCAAAGCCTTATTGGAGCTTATTCAAGCAATCCATGGTGAAAAAAATCATCCAACTACAAACATTCAACATCACTTCTTGTTTCTCCCTGGAAATTAAGGATTTCGTTTCTTATAAATTACAAATAATAAAAGATGTGAGAACTGTTCAAAATTTCATGTGCTTATTAGTCCATTGGTTGTGGCCCAGTTCCAAAATGGTTAGAGCAGCACGTTGGCACAGATAAAATTTGAAGTTTAACGGTACTTATCTTTAAACAACGGCTCTCAATTGCCTCAATAAGTTCTCACAGTAGAAAGCTTCACTTGAGATTTTCGTGTACTCGCTCTGAAAATTTTTTCTCAAAAAAAAATTAATAATCAAAGCTAACATGTTGCGTACCAGACCATTCAAAGTTCTAATCAACAACTTACGCTCTTTTGTAGTACAAAATTTTCAAGTGGAGACGGTCCCAAATGTTAAGGGGGTGAACTTTTTAGCTAACCTGAGCCGTTTATAACCCAAATTTTATAGGTGATTTTGGAAAAGCGAAAGCATATATATTAGACCCTTGACAGGGTCTCCACTCAAGTTTTTCACTCAGTAAACCCTGCAAAGCATTTCTTTTCTTAGTTTCCAGCAATCTATTATCTTATACCTTCTCGGTAACCATCTTCTCAATCTCAATGTCATGTAATTGTGATCCCAAGGTTTCCCAGTGCTAAAATTTCACCGCTAAGAGATCTACTTAGAGAGTTACTATTGAAAAGCAAAAGCAAATGGGAAAATTGAACCAAGGGCAAAGCTGGCTTTCAAAGCGGCAGGCTGTGGAAGTTGAAGTTGGTGATCGGTTTAGAAATGGCTTTCAGGGACTTGAGGAGTTATTTGTTGAACGCTATTGTTACAAGATCAGGAGGTCAAGGCACAAGTTGGGGAAAAACGTGGCTGAAAAGTGGCAAGTCGCTGCTACTTTAGAAGGTGAAGGAGCTTTTGAAGCTGTGGCTAAGAGGGTGGCGGAAAGATCTAGTGAGCCTAGACTAGGTTTGAAATCAATGGTTGATGATACCGTAGCTTTCTCGGATAAGAACAAGTTGAGTCTTTCTGGCTTACATGGTATGGGAGGTGTTGGCAAGATTAATACATTTACCCAAAAAGGCAATTGGAAGTTGCTGATGTTTCCCAGCATATCCCTCTTGTGGGAGACTATGCGGCGTGTTTGTTATGATTCTTGCATTGATATCATTGCAAGACCTCATCACCAACGACTTACCGCTCTATTTAAATTAGGGGGAGAAAGATTAACATGGGGGTATTAATGCTAAATCGCATGTGTGAGATTAATAGAAGAGTTTATCTGCACTTGATTGTCTCATCTACACGTTGATTTTCATCGTTTTGGTTAGTTTTGGACGATGAGATGGAGATTTACACCCTTAAACCTACCTTCTGATATCCTCTCTTCTGATTCAATTTCTCTAATGGAAAACTATAAGGCCAGATGTATCGTTTTGTATTTTCTTGGTTCTTTTCAACTTAGATGTATCTCGCTAATAGCAGAAATGTTACTCTTCTTGTCATTGTGATGGATTAAATGTTTTTGATGTTGCTATTAGGGTAATGGTGTCTTAGCACCTCAATTTGAAAGGGTTAACAACCTGAAGTAGCCAAATAGATTAAATGCTTTTGATGTTGCAATTAGGACACTGGTGTCTTTATTTGTAGCTGGCACTCATTACCGTTGGTTGTTGGATTAGTATTTGTTTATCCAGTAATACTTGCAATGGAAGTTGATAGATTGTTGGTTTGCTGTGGGATTTTTGAAGTTGATTAATTGTTGAATTGCTCCGTTCAAAACACTTAAGAGATATTGAGCTTCACCTCAAAATGTTTCCTTGCTCGAAAGGATTATATCCTCCCACACACCACAGAGCGAAGCTTGGTTAAAGCTTGAGCACTTCGATGATTTGAAAACATTGATATATATATATATATATATAAACTTAGGAAGATATGAAGAATCTCAATACATCATCCATCTGGCATTGTTATATGTATGCAAATTGATGATTTATTGCGTAGGGAACGTCCAAAATATACCGGGCTCAAAATCAAGGGACACGGCATGCCTTCCCTCAACTGTTGGAATGCTCTGTCCTTCCCACATTTTAAAGGAAATTTTAGCATGTGTTTGCCCAAAACTTAAAAGGAATTTTCTAATTGATGCCAATCGCTCAAAGAATTTAATATTGTTGTTAAAACAGCTGCAAGGGGAGGTTGAAGCTTATAAAAAATGCTTTTCTTTTCTTGTTTCAAATCTGATTGACCGATGATTAGGCATTAACATGATAGAGATTTGGGAGCTGAGTTTGATTATTATTTATTGGGCATTTGTTCTTTCCTATAAATGTACTATTATTTCTTTATCATTTGAAGAAATTAACTGAATTTCTGAAAATTCCATGGTGATCAAATCATGAATCTAATTGTTTAGTTGTTCCAAATTCTCTTTGCCAAATAACGTGGAAATGAATGAAATTATCCAATATGGTGGTGAAAATCCTTGGAATGAGTCAGGATTACCAAACAGCAATACTCACCAGTTATGGCGGTTTCCTCTTGGCGTTTGTTGAGCACTATTTAGAATATAACACTGCAAATGGTAAAACTTTTCAAAGCATTATTGGAACTTAATTATTCAAGCCATCCATAATGATAAAATCATCCAACTGCAAACATTCTGGTATATTAAGTTGCAAAAGCATCACTAGTTATTTCTCTCTTGGAAAACTAGAGAAATTTCAAGTTCTGATTATTATATATGCATCAAATTTCTCTTCCTATAAAATAATAAGAGAAAAAGATGTTAATATTGTGCAAAATTACATGTACTTTTCAATATATAGGCTATTGCCCAGTTCACGCAATAGAGAGTCTGTCCTACTTCGGTTGCACCATTGATGTGGTGTTGCCAGCCAATGAGAGGTAGAAAAAGTAGAGATAAAAACTAAAAAAGTCACTGTTTACATCATTTTTTCAGCCTCCCATTGGCTGGTTGCACCATTCAGCCCAGCCACTTGAAGTTGCTAAAGCATCACTAGTTGTTTTTGTCTTGAAAAACTAGAGAAATTTCAAGTTCTGATTGTTATATATGCGTCAAATTTTTCTTCCTATAAAATAATAAGAGAAAAATATGTCAATAGTATGCAAAAATACATGTACTTTTCAATACATAGGCTATTGCCCAGTTTACACAAGAGAGAGTCTGTCCTACCTTGGCTGCACCACTGATGTGGTATAACCAGCTAATGGGAGGTGGAGGAAGTGGGAGATAGAAACTGAAAAAGTAATTGTTCCTGTCATTTTTAAGCCTCCCACTGGCTAGTTGCACCACTCAGCCCAATCACGTGGTGCAGTCGAGGTAGAATAGACTCTTGCATTGGTAGGTGAGTTTGTACTGCCTCGATTGCATTGCTGATGTGGTGCAGCCAGCCAATGAGAGGTGAAAAAAGTGGGAGATAGAAACTGAAAAAGTCACTATTTACATCATTTTTTAAGCCTCTCATTGGCTGGTTGCACCATTCAGCATAGCTTTATGGTGTAGCCAAGGTAGGACAGACTCTCTCGTTCTGATGTGGTGTAGCCAGCCAATGGAAAGTGGAAAAAGTGGAAGACAGAAATTAAAAAAGTCACTATTTATATCATTTTCTTTGCCTCCCATAACTAGTTGCACCACTCAGTCCAACCATGTAGTGTAATTGAGATAGGACAGATTCTCTCGTTCACAAAATTCTCAAGGAGTACCCTAAGAGCCCCAAGTAATAGTAAAAAAGTTATTGGCACAGATCAAATTTTGGAGTTTAACCGCAATTATTTTTGAATAACAACTGTCAATTGTCTCAATAATTTCTTATTCTTGAAAACTGCACATGGACTTGCAATTGAAACTTTCTTCAAAAAAGTTCTGTTCAAAGCTACTGTGTTACAAACCCTTCAAAGGTCTAATAAATAACTTCAGCTTTGCTTTGATAGTGTAACATTTACAGCTGGAGATGATGCCAAATTTAAGGGAATAGTTATGGTATAGCTGCTAGCGCACCACTTTTTTTTTACAATTTTTTTTTCCATTTACAAAATTTTATACAAAGTTTGAAAAATTTATACAAAAGAAGTTGCTGTATCAGCAAACTGTTGTATTGTAGAACGACCCAAATTTAAGTGGGTTACAATGAGGAATAGCGATATGGAATGCAAGTCGAGGACATTGTGTTCTACTGGATATATACTAAATGTATTGGTATTCACTTTTCATTTCTATTGAAAGTTAAAATTTTCTGAAAAAATGCCAAAATAAAATGTATTTGTTTTTTAATTTTGTGTTTTCCTTTCAAAATTCAGTAAGAATATATATGGTTAGTTTTGATTTTTTTTTATAATTTTGAAAATAGTATGTAGTTGATAGTAATTTAGAATACATTATTGAATGTTTGTTTCTTGAAAATGTTCACCAAATATGAAAATAAATAAGGTGGTACCTGTTTTTGTAATTTTTTTTTTCAAAATTTAGTTAGAATGTGTTGTTGATTTTGAGGTTTTTTAAATTTAGAAAAGGATATATGGTTGATATTAATTTAAAATATATTAATAAATTTGTGTTTCTAAAAAAATTTTTCTAGAAATGACAACAAACATAAATGATTTTGAATTTTAAGAATTTCAGTAATTTTTTTTTATTGCGTAACTAAGTGTTTAGTTATCAAACAAGCCAATTTTATAGTTTTGACAATTCATCAACTGGTTAAAGGATTATTGAGTATCATTAAATATCTAGAAAAACAATTAATAATTGAGTTATGATTGATGTTAGATGCTTGTTGGGTAATGTCTCCAACTCTATACTCAAAGGATGAAAAATCATCCAACTGCAAACATTCTCATGTATTAGAGTTTCCATAGCATGTATTGCTACTTTCTCCCTTGAAACGAAAGAAACTTCATCCAACCGCAAACATTAATCTCATAACTTTCAACTGCGTGACAAATTTCTTTTCTTATAGATAACAAAGAAAAATAAAAGATTTTAGTATTGTGCAAAGTCACATGTCTATCGACCAGATCAAGTAACAGTAGAGAAGCACCCCTAACCCAACCTACCAGTAAAGTCTGTAAAAAAGTACTTGGCCACCTAATTTTCTTGTTTACTTTTTTAAGCATAATTGTCTTAAAACAAGCTTTCAGTTTGCCTCAACAATTTCTCATTTCTGAAAGCTGTACCTTAGAATGTCACGAACTTGCCTGGAACTTTCTTTACAATATTAAAAGGCAATGTGATACCGACTATTCAACATTTATCCAAAATTTTAAGTAGTCACAATAATGTGTTATGACTTTTGGGCTGTTTGTGGAAGCTTTTAATCCGAGATCTTAATAAAATTATGACGAGACAATGAGCAAGAAAATCAAACAAGAAAATAGACAAGACAAGCGACATCGGATTTATAATGGTTCGGCCAATTAAGTCTATATCCACTTTGAAGATATCAGCAGCAGCTTTATTCCAATCAACAATAAATGAGATATACAAGAATATCAGTAGCAATAATAAGGATTTAAACTTATAACTTTCTTATGCATATACATCAAGATAATCACCAATCTCTAATATATGCATCCAAGAAAAAAAAATAGACAAGAACTTCCACGAGTACTAGATCTATACTTAAGGTTAACAATTTCAAACCGTAGTTTCCAAGATCACGATCTTGCTCAAGATTAATGACTCAAACCGTAGCTTCCTAGATCACTCAAACGTTGCCATCCATACAATCTTCCAAGGCTCCTCAAATGTTTATTTCCATCTTCTCTCCCACACAATGTGTTGTGTTATGTGTTGTTTTCTTCCACTCATACAAACAAGACTTTATATAGGCCCAAGAGTCTCTTTCCTAACATTGATTCCTAGACTAGACGTACAATCATAACTCTTCTTATTTAAGTTTCCATGTCAAACTATCCGTACCCAAGATTATCCTATGAAAACAAATCCCAATCAAACTCAATTTCCTAGTTTGATACAAATTCTAATTTATTTTAATTATAATCCAGAAACAAATCCTCTATTGCCTAATATTCTAACAAGACAAAAACACAAATAACAATCTTCACCTTATTTTTTTCTTCAACCATTGTTGATTCCATGTTGAAGCAGGATTCCAGGTTACAACATTGCGCAAGCGCGCATTGTTGCGTAGGAGCACAAACTTTCTGTCTGAAGCGTCTCTATTCCTCATTCGTTGCGCAAGAGTGCAATCCACCTTGCGAAGGAGCACAACTTTTCTGCCAAAGTTGCACAAAAGCGTAACTCACCTTGCGCAGACGCGCAACTGCTTCAGATTTGACTCCAAACTTTCCTTCTCTATTCCAACCGCTGCTCTCCACCAACCCCTTAAGGCATTACATACATTTGATTTGGTCTAAGTCTAAGCCATGCTTGAACCTACAAGCTGTCGTACCAAATCTTCCCAGCACCTTTTCCTCATAAATCTCTTTGTGTGCTTCATTTATTCCACTGATCTCTGGATCACGATCTGAATAGGACTCTACCTTAAACTCAAATCGGTCGCTCCTACTACCAGTAACACCCTTGCTATTAAACCTTTCAATCTCAAATTTTGTTGTAGCCATCTCAGATTTCAAGAACCAAAGCTTTGATACCAGTTATTGTGACTTTTGGGCTATTCGCGAAAGCGTTCAATCTGAGATCTTAACCAAATTATGATGAAACGATGAGCAAGAAGATCAAATAAGAAAATAGACAAGACAAGCGATACCGGATTTATAGTGGTTCGGTCAATTAAACCTTCGTCCACTTTGGAGATCTCAGTAATAACTTTATTCCAATCAACAATAAAGGAGATATACAATAATATCAATAGCAATAACAAAGATTTAACCTTACAACCTTCCTATTTATATATACCATGATAATTACCAATCTTTAGTATATTTTTCCAAGAAAAAACTAACAGATAATAACTTCCATGGGTACCAGATCTATACTCGCAGTTAAAAATTTCAAGCTGTAGTTTTCAAGATTACGATCTTGCTCATGATTAATGACATCAATCGTAGCTTCTCAGATCACCCAAACGTTGCCGTCGTTGTAGTTTTCCAAGGCTCCTCAAATGTTTATTTCCATCTTCTCTCCCATACAATGTGTTGTGTTATGTGTTTTTAACTTCCACTCACATAAACAAGACTTTATATAGGCCCAAGAGTCTCTTTTCTAATCTAACTATGATTCCTAGACTAGAAGTACAACCAAAACTCTTTCTATTTTAGTTTTCCTGTCAAACTATGAGTACCAAGATTATATTATTAAAATAAATTACAATCAACATCAACTGCCTAGTTTGATACAAATTCAAATTTGTTTTAATTCTATCTAGAAACAAATCCTATGTTAGATACTATTCTAACAAGACAAAAACACAAATAATATAAGGGATCACAATAGCTCCAGACATCGTCCAATTCACTATTCATTTATGGTTAAAGTAGAGTTTCTTTATGCATCTGGAATTCATTTGAGGACATCAGCAGAACTGACACAATCCGACCCATTTTTAACCCGGCTTCTTTTGGTCACTTTGGAGAATCATATCAATATATTGTCCCTTAACAATATCTCTTCTACACTACTACACAAGTGAATGTCTCCCTAAACCTCTATAGCATTTCTTTTCTTTGTTTCCAGTTATACCCACTACTGTACTTTCTCATAACCTTCTTCTCAATCCTAGTATTATATGATCCCATGTTTTCTCAGCGTCAACAGGGTTATGATTGAAGAACAAAAGCAAATGGACAAGTTGAACCAAGTGCAGAGCTGGCCTTCATGGGTGCAAGCTGTGGAAGTTGAAGTTCGTGATCTGATTGGGGATGGCTTTTAGGAACTTGAGGAGTTATGTCTTGAAGGCTGTTGTTACAAGATCTGCAAATCAAGGTACGGGTTGGGAAAAAAGTGGGCTGAAAATTGGCAAGTTGTGTATACTCTACAGGGCGACGGCCTGAAAGGGCTTTTGAAGCTGCGGCTGAGATACTGGCAGAAAGATCTAATGAGCCCGGGGTGGGCTTAAAATATGTGGAGCTCTCTCGCACAAAAACAAGTCTTTATGGCTTATATGGTATGGAAGGTGTTGGCAAGATTAATACATTTAGCATAAAAGGCAACTTGATGTTGCCAACTTCCATGAATTTGTTTGTTACTCCAGTTAGCAACTCGGGGTCTCCATACATGCAGCAGGCGTGCCTTATCATTGCCATGATGGAGAAGCCAACCTCAGCGGGATCAAGAAATGGTGTAACGATCAGATTCTGAAGGAAATAATTGATCAAGTTAATTCCCGTAATAATTGACCTAGTTTCCGTAATCCGCAACTCGAGGGGTTCTCTCTCTAGCGTCTGGGGCAACGGGATTAAGCTCGTGAGCTTTTTATATGCTTTTTACTTGAAACTGAAGAGATTGAGCGGATTCGGAAGCCATACCTGCACAAGTTGCTGCAATGGTGATTGGGGTTATAGCTTCTTACTGGTGGAGATTCATCGATTCCTTGCACTCACACCAACAAGGGTTGCCACTGATAGAGATGGGACCAACAGGGGAAGGAATATGCGGGATATGAAAGAGTGTTCTGGATAGTGCAGCTACTGGGCATCTAAAACCGTTTGCATGCTCCACGGAAGCTGTGAATGTCATTTCGGCTAGAGATGTTAGGCATCTAAAACTGTTTGCATGGTCCACGGAAGCAGTGAATGCCATTCCGGCTGTTTGTCTCAGTAACCCTCTAAAGTATGTCTTTTCTTAGTTTTCTGTTATACCCATTTCTTTACTTCCTTAGTAAACATCTTCTTTTGTCAGTGACAAGATTTCAGTAGCAGATCAACTTACATGGATTCAACTTTAGTGATTTCTTCCAATCAATGTCAGCTCTAATGGATACACCTATCATGCATATTTTCGTATCTTGACGAAGTTGTCATCAAGAATTTCAAAATTAGTTTACTTACAACACCTTGATATATCAACGATTGGCGTAGAACCAAAGGCCTTGGCACGTCCATTTGGATCTTACAATTGATCTTCTAAAACTTCCCTTAAGGCTTACATCTAATTTTCTCGATTTGCATATACTGAGAAAGTTCCAGGTGTCAATTTCTGAGAAAACTCTCCAGACATACTAACTTCAGCGCAATAAATTTCCACACTCTTCAAAATATATATATTTGTATGAGTTGAGGATTGACTGCCTATGTAAAGTCCAAAGTATACCGAAAACTTGTGGGTTCAACAGCCTTCAACCATTTTTTGGATGATTTATTGCTAAAAATCAAGGGAAACGACATACCTTAACTCAACTGGTGGAATGCTCTGTCCTTCCCACGTTTTGAGGGAAATTTTAGTATATGATTGATGAGAATTGTAAAATTGTTGTTAGAACAGCTGCAAAAAAGGTTTAAGCTTATCAATAAATCTTTTTTTTCCCCTTATTTCAAATCTGACTGATGAGATGATAAAGCGTCAACATGAATATGAATAGAGATTTTCTAGCAGAGTTTGAATATGATTTCTAGTAAGCGTTTTTGTTTTATTTCTTTTTTCAAGAAACATTCTCATTCCTGGAAGCTGCTGTTCATATTGTCATGGCCTTGCCCTTGATAAATTAAGAAAGCTGAATGGTCTGTATGGATAATTTTAATCTCCAACTTGGCCATTATAGAAGCTTAACTACCTTCCCTGATGCTTATGAAAATTCTGGAGTTGATTCTAGCAGTTGGGTCTTCCAGTCTTATGGTATAGGCACCAAAAAGTTTAGAAATATAACCCAACTACTATTCCCTAACATTTAAGATATAAAGTTGTTAATCTATGATCTAAATTAGCAAAGATGATCATTCTTTCACATAATTTTTTGGACATGAAGCCTTAAAGATCAGATGCACTATTTTGTCAGAATTTTTTGTTCTAATAGTACTAAAACTTTGCTGCTAATAAAAACTGTTGATACCGACTTCTTGAGTTCATAATTCAACATTGAAACTAGTTATAATGAAGTAACTCAATTGCGAAGTTTAGACTTTTCCAACTCCAAAAGAGTCTATTAGCTGAATCAATTAGGTCTAGCTTAGCTAGATGCTGGAAAGCAGCACAGGGAACACTTTCAGAACTATTGTAATCATAATCATACCATATGCATACAGAACCTCTTTCTGTAAAAAATTAAAAAAAAAAAGCCTTCATCTTTCATAAAATAAGAACTTAAATTATAAAGAGTATCACTTCACTGACATTTACTGACCTAACAATAAACCCTTTTAGTAACTCTGAAATTCCTACTTTTTTTTTAATAGTTGAAAATTGAAAGCCTCGTTTAAAATTTGATTTTATATGCAATAAGTGGCTCTTTAAAGTGTTGTGAAAGTCACATTGGAAAAAATGTTTAGCATAGGATTCTTCACGGGCACTGCACATTACACAGAGGTGGAGGGAGGGAAGCAAAGAATCACACACCTTTCCCTCTTTCGATTGATGTATTAATTATTTTGAAACTTAATTACTACATTTATCATATATTGAAATTTACAACAAAAATTAAATAATTTAATGCAATAACGAAATTTTTAATAAATACATGAAGAATTGGTTAATACAATTTTGTTAATCACTGTTATATTCAATGAAATTAATAAACCCATGGTGAATAATCCATGCATTTTTAATGATATTGTGTTTGATCATATATGACAAGGTTACCCACAATGGGTTGGTTCAAGTGATGAAGCGGGCCAGGATGGAGTTGGTACAGTACCAATAGTGAAGTCCTGGGTTCGAGTCTCCACAATGGCCTCCTCCATGATTTAAGTGGGAGACCGCACAATGGCCTCCTCCATGATTTAAGTGGGAGACCGTGACAGTGGGTTGTGGTTGCGCTAGTCTCCTCCAAGGATTAGTCGTGGTGCGCGTAAGCTG